>SNQJ01S0101670.1:0-30845 GCA_010110895.2 Picea sitchensis
TTATCCCTTTATTAATGCCTTATCCATTCATTTATGTTTCCCTTTTACGTATTGGTTACGTTATCCCTTATGGGATACGTAACCCCATTTAACATTATTTTTCATTTTTAACCTTTAATTTAATACTTAATCAATTAATGATTCACTTAATAATTAATTATTCATTAACCCTCATATACACTATTTAATAATATCCAATTAGAATTATTATTATTGATATAAATACAATTTAGATAATCTTTATGATTATTATTAAATTAACCATCTTAATAGTTAAGGGTCATTACACTATTCACACAAGCAAACTAAAGCAAGAAATATATCAATCAGAGGTCCAAGAAACCCTTAAGAGGTATTCCAACTGATCTAGGCAGTTAGAACAAACAAAACTCAACTTCAAAATTTTTGAAAAAGACTGTTCGCAAGCAAGTAGTAATACACAGTGCGAGAATCTATGATTCTTGCAAGCAACCTTTTAGCAAGGTGCGAGGTTCTCGCACTGAACCCTATGAGCAGGGTGCGAACCTGACTAGTTCTCACAGGCTGTAGTGAAGTGTAGTGCAAGAAGTCCTGAATATGACAAAAATTTTGAAAATTGAAGTAAAATTTCAAAAAGCTTCTGGACTCAGAAGGTCTATCAGGATATTCTGAAGAATCAGAGACTGATAAAACAAGAGAAATATGAAACTAGAGCAAATGGCCACAGAAAAATACAAAAAGCCACCAAAAAATGGGATATCCCTAGTGGAGTCGCCAATTTTGTTATTGGATAAATCCATAAGTGCGGACACAAGCCGATCTCCCTAGATCCACCTGGATCTAGAAAAAAATAGGACAGAATAATACTCTTTCCCTACATTTAGACTATTGACTGAACTAGGAGGTAAGAATCATGAACATACCTTATGATCGCTTCCTTGGGTCTTTATTGTTCCAGCTTCGCTCCAATGCTCTTGTGTCATCCAGACCACAACAGTACAAACCAATCAAAGTGAAGACAACTCAATATATTCAACAGTTAATCTATACATATGATCAAGGAGTTATGTAATAAAGTGACATTAGCTTTATGGGAAAGGGACATATTACTGTATTAAATTGATAGAAAGCAAGGATTACAACCTGAGCCTTGATGTTGCAAACCTCCTTTCGATGGCTCCTGGCTCTGACACACACACTTTCTCATGCATGAAGGAGATCAACCACTTTTGATAACTTTGTTGGAGTTCCTAGCTGTTGTAGCATCAGTCCTTCACTCAATCTTCTACTAATTCTCCAATGTCTTCTTAACCTTGTTTGCTTCTAACCTTTTCCATAAGAATCCCCTCTATATATAAGAGAGAATGAATTAGTTACTTGGATAGGAATGATCCCAAAATATCAGGAAATCCAGTACTTAGATAACCATTCGAATGCCATCTCATCCTTCTAGAAGGTTCGAGAATTCATCTTTTTCCCTTCTTTAGAAAGTGTTCGCACCCTAGTAGTTAGACACAGTGTGAACTTCTCGCACCCTGGCTTAAGGAAGCCTGTGAGAATCATGCATTCTCGCAGGCAAATGTATTGGTAGCCTGCGAACCTTCCTCAAAACTGTGATTTCTGGAAAGAGATAAAGGTAACTTTTCTCAGGAGAAAGTTCTAATGAAGAGCTTGAGTACACCATAATCAATACATCATCATGACGACCAAAATCATGGATAACAAGGGTTGTTGATGAAGGTGGGATCGGTTGATCTCATAGTCTGCTAGGAGAGCAGCGGAAGCATCCCATATTGTCAGGTGGGTAGGGATGAGCAAGTGAGTTGGAATCAACCGGAGGAGATGACCAAGCAGATGAGACTATCTAAGGGTCTCATAAATTCATAAATGAATTTAGATCAGCATGTGTAGCTGATAGAGTAGAAAGAGCTGAGAGATATTCTGATGATTGGGGGAATTGGAATATTTCGAACATTTTCCCAGGAGGAGGCAGAAATCTGTGGTGCAGATGGTGCAACAACAGCAGAATAACAGTCAGTTGAGACTGTCAAGGAGGAATTGGAGCAGGTGTTTGAGACTGCCCAAGCAGAAGTAGAAGCAGATGAAGGGGAAAATGAGCATTCAGAGGAATGTCTCATTGCATTCAGCTAGGAAGCTGAGGAAGCTGTAGCATTGGAGCTGATAGCAGAAGAAGCAGGAGAGAAGGAGCACTCTTAGGAATGGCTCAATGATTTTGGCCAGGGAGCTGAAAGGAAAGAAGTTGTAGTACTGAAGCTAGCAACGAAGGAAGCCAAGGAATAGGTAGGTATATTTATCACTCCATGGGAGATGGAGCTAGAGATGCTGGAGGATTGGCTGAACAATCCAGAGCCAGCAAGAGAATTGACAGAAGTTGAGCTGTCAGAGAAGGTGAATGAACAACCAGTCATTCAAAGGGAGACTACAGAGCTGAAGTCTGCAGCAGAGTGGAAACTTGAGGCCACAGATGAAGATGAAGAAGATATCATGAGAGATCATGATGATCCGCCCAATTGCATAAAATTTTTGCAGCTGAGGAGACTGCAAAAACAGAGCCAGCCACTGGAGCAGCTGGATGCAGAAATAGATGACATCAGAAGGCTGATGTTGAGATTAGCAAAAACTGCCAGCGAGGAGCAGCTGAGCAGAAGGAAGGAAGCAGCACCAGCAGTGCAGCAGAAGCAACAGTAGCAAAAGGGAGAAAATGGGAAGCTCCAGATATTTGTTTGGGATCCAAGAGGATTTCCAACAGCTGAGAGGGGAAGCTCATGAGCAGGAGCTCATGATTTTCCAGCTGAGGAGTTTGATGCAGGAGCATCTCTCCACATCAGCCAGCCACACCGAGCGTATGCATTCAAAGCTAAAGAGAGAGGCACAACCTCATTTGAATTGAAAATTGAATGTAATTAATGTTTAGGCTGGTGAGCCATAGAAGCCGTGCCTTTGTGCAGGCATTAGGTAGATCGGATTTAATGCTAGATCGGTTGAGATCTAGATCCAGATGCTGGACTAGACAACCATTTATTGTAATTGAATAGGGTAGGTATATTTGGAGGGAAGAGATCGAAGAGCCCCTCAGGTAAAATAGATTTTTAGATCTCATTTTGGTAGGTGGTAATGGTTGTAAGAGTAGAGCCAGAGAGAGCTCGAGATAACTTTGTAAATACAGGCATTTGCCATTTTAATATAAACAGAAGCAGTTTTTCCTACATATTATTCTCTGTTATGTGGATGTCTATGAGTTTTCTTTTATGCTGTAGATGTATATTGTGGTTTTTCATTTGCAGGAGTGTGTTTGATTTCAGGTGAAGGTCTTTGAGGCTTCACACTAGGAGGGTGTGACAGAACACTGCGGGTTCTGAGAGCCGTGCACAGAGGATGCACTTCTGAACACTGCGGGTTTAGACAAAGATGTGTTGCTGTACAGGAACTGGACTCAACAACTCAAGGAAGACCTCAAGGTTGCTAAACACCTTGGAGGCAAGGCTGTGTGAGAGAAGACACAGTTGCAGACATAATCTCTGAGGAGTTCTATGAAGCTCTACCAAGTGGGCATTGAGCACATGCACAGAGTGCTAAAGAAGAACTCTGTTGTGAGTTCAGATAGGAAGAAATAGAATCACTGAGGATTCTAAGAGCTCTGCCAAGTGGGCATTGAGAAAGTGCATAGGTGCACAGAGGAGACAGAACTGTTGAACGTTCTGTGGAGAAGATACTCCGCCAGGAGGGCATCGAGGAAGTGTTCAGATAGGCACAGAAGTGAAGAGAACTCTTTGAGATATGGAACTTAGAGGAAGAATCCACTGAGGGATCTTCACTGGGTTACTGTATACCCAAAATGATCAGTGAGAGGTTGCTTGAGTGAAGGATAGCCAAGAGGGAATTTTATTCTCCATCTGTGGCATAAGAAGGACAAAATCCCTCAAGGGGTATGAGCATTTGCACAAGTTCAGGATAGACAGCACCAGCGTGTGCATGAGAAGACTCTGCAGGAGCGCAGACATCGAAATCCTTTAAGGATTCGATAAGAACAAACTCAAGAGGAGTTAGCACTTCATACGCGTGGCAAAGCTCAGAATTTGGAGTTCGCAGAAGTGAAAGGGCTCAAAGGTCGAGGCCTTTGAGAATAGAAAATCCTTCCAAGCATAGGAAGAAGGAGTGAGTAAGCTCAAGAGGAGCAACAACAGTCGCCAGATCAGCTGGAGAAGGAAGAGATCTGGACCGTTGAAGATTTTACATCCAGGAGGAGCTCAGGAGGAGCCTGTAGAAGGAGGAGATCGTCAGCCGTCGGATCTCACTCAGAAATCCCGTAAGCCATTTGATCGGGAGAAGATGCTCAGAGATTAGCCTCTAGAGTAAGTGTGCAGGAGGATGGATCTGAACTATCAGATCTGGAGCAGGTACCCGTCAGCCATCGAATTGGATAGGAGCTGCACGAGGGTTACCATCGGGACTTCAGCGATCAGGAAATCAGGAGTCACGAGGACAAGAAAATTGAGACACTTCAATTCTCAAAACACCGAAGTGATCTAGATCATCCGTTGGTGGAGACAGGTGGTGGAGATTGAGCACCCGTCGGTACTTTGGCGCATCGGGAAATCGGCATTCACGTGAACATGAGATTGGGAATTTCCATGGGGAATTACCCGAAATAATCAGAGCCATCCGTTTGGGGAGACAGGTGTCAAAAATCCACAGAGAGTTGGGATATTCGGCATCGGGAAATCGAAGTTCCTGAGGTCGAAAGAATTGGAACATCACAAGTCTCGAAATCTTGGAGTAATCAGGACCGTCCATCTGGAAGAGATGCGTGGCAGAAATCGGCGCCATCGGGGAAAGTCCCGACAGGAAGTGGTTGACCAGTGTTTGGGTCATCAGGAATCTCGATGACAAGGTATTTGTGCATTTTGGAATCACGAATCTCGAAACCTCGACAAAGGGGAAGCACCACTGTGGGCCAGCTGTCAGTAGATCGGAGAAAGAGGAGAGCTCCATAGTGGGGGCCAACTGTCGACATATCGGAAAAGTGTAAAGCTCCATTGTGGGGGCCAACTGTCAATGCAGTGGAGATTCGGGATTCGAGGGATCAGGAATCCCGTGAGCTAATGCATTTTGGGCATTGAAAACCCCGTAGCCCCGACGAGGGATAAGACTACAGTCACAGGGAATGTGGTCATATGGGCCAGGGCTTAGCCAGGAGGGCTAATGCGCATCGGGATTCAGAGGATCGCGAGTCCTGAGGACTTGTGAGTTTTGACATTTGAAAGTCTGAAACTCCGATAGGAGGAGCCCCGATGGGAAGCTATAAGGAAGTGGTCATATGAGAGCAGGTCACATGGACCTCGGTATATCCGGAAGGGGCTGATGCATAAGAAGAGGCGTATCGGAGAATTGGGAATCCTGATGACAGGGAATTCACGCATACCAACACAACGAAACCCCGAAACCCGATATTACATTCCCTATGGGGAATTTGTTCATGGTCGTCCAGAAGGCCGTGTGGGGGAAAGAGAAGACCTGTGGGTCATATTTTCATAGTGATTCCCGACGGAATACAGGGAGCTTATTTGGCTCATCGAAAGGGGATTTTTGATCGATCCTGTGAGCAGGAGAGAACGATAGAGGAGATGGTTGCGTTGTCATACTACACCAAGTGGTATCAGAGCATGAAATTCATCTGTATATTTTAGGTGAAGGAAGACAGAGTTGCTGAGGACTCTGTAAATATTGTTTGCAGGTAGGAAGCAGTCGAGAAGACAGTCAAGAGATAGTAGGATGAAGCAGGACACACTCAAGATGCAGAGTGGTAGCAACAAATCTGCCAGGGAGGCAGATAGACACAGCAAGATGGCAACTGAAGGCCGTAGGAGGAAGAGCAAAGAAGAAAATCTTGCAGAAATGGATGAAGCTCTTGTTGATATAAGAGAAGAGATAGAAAAGCTCAAGTTAAATATGCAGCAGGATAAGAAGCCGAGATGGGTGTATGAGTGGCCCATGAAGAATCCAAAGGTGAAGTGGCCAGTCAGGGAGCTGATGGTCATAAGATAGCGTAGGATGTTAAAGGAATGNATGGTTGAGGTATGTTGAAAGCCTCAAATCCGTAGGGGAGGAATTGGTTCAGATATGTGAACCAGAAATTGGAGAAATTCTCAGTGAAGAGAATGGATTGGGATCATCTGATGATCTCAAGAACTGCCAGGAGGGAAGAGAAGTAGAAATTCCCGTTTTCCAGGAGGTCAACGAAATGAGATCACTGCAGGATCTCAGAGATTGTCAGGAGGACAGCCAGGGAATTTCACATTGCTAGCTGGGAAATGATATGAGTTCGCTGTGGGATCTCGAAGACTACCAGGAGGGCAGCGGAAGCATCTCAGACTGCCAGGTGGGCAGAGATGAAAATTCAAGACTGTCTAAAAGTCTCACGGACTCAGAGGAGAGTTCAATTCAGCAAGGGTTGCTAATGAAGGTGGGATCGATCGATCTCATAGTCCTCTAGGAGAGAAGCGGAAGCATCCCATATTTCCAGGTGGGAAGGGATGAGAAAGTGAGTTGGAATCAGCCGAAGGAGATGACCTAGTAGATGAGACTGTCTGAGGGTATCATAAATTCAGAAATGAATTTAGATTAGCATGTGCATCTGATAGAGCAGGAGGAGATGAGAGATATTCTGATGATTGGGGGAATTGGAATATTCCTACCATTTTCCCAGGAGGAGGAAGAAATCTGTGTTGCAGATGTGGCAACAACAATAGAAGAACAGGCAGTTGAGACTATCAAGGAGGAATTGGAGCAGGTGTTTGAGACATCCCAAGCAGAAGTAGAAGCAGACGAAGGGGAAAATGAGAATTCGAAGGAATGTCTCATTGCATTCAGCCAGGAAGCTGAGGAAGATGTAGCATTGGAGATGACAGTAGAAGAAGCAGGAGAGAAGGAGCATTTTGAGGAATGGCTCAATGATTTCAGCCAGGGAGTTGAAAGGAAAGAAGTTGTAGCACTAAATCTAGCAGTGAAGGAAGCCAAGGAACAGGCAGGTAGATTTATCACTCCAAGGGAGATGGAGCTAGAGATGCTGGAGGATTGGCTGAACAATCCAGAGCCAGATAGAGAACTGACAGAAGTTGAGCTGTCAGAGAAGGTGACTGAACAACCAGTTAGTCAAAGGGAGACTGCAGAGCTGAAGTCTGTAGCAGAGTGGCAACTTGAGGCCACATATGAAGATGAAGAAGATATCATGGGAGATCATGATGATCCACCCAATTGAAGAAAATTTTTGCAGCTGAGGAGACTGCAAAAACAGAGCCAACCACTAGAGAAGCTAGATGCAAAAATAGATGACATCAGAAGGCTGATGTTGAGATCAGCAGAAACTGTCAGCGAGGAGCAGCTGAGCAGAAGGAAGGAAGCAGCAGCAACAACGCAGTAGAAGCAGCAGCAGCAGAAGGGAGCAGATGGGAAGCTCCAGATATTTGTTTGGGATCCAAGAGGATTTCCAACAGCTGAGAGGGGAAGCTCATGAGCAGGAGCTCATGATTTTCCAGCTGAGGAGTTTGATGCAGGAGCATCTCTCCACGTCAGCCAGCCACACCGAGCGTATGCATTCAAAGCTAAAGAGAGAGGCACAACCTCATTTGAATTGAAAATTGAATGTAATTAATGTTTAGGCTGGTGAGCCATAGAAGCCGTGCCTTTGTGCAGGCATTAGGTAGATCGGATTTAATGCTAGATCGGTTGAGATCTAGATCCAGATGCTGGACTAGACAACCATTTATTGTAATTGAATAGGGTAGGTATATTTGGAGGGAAGAGATCGAAGAGCCCCTCAGGTGAAATAGATTTTTAGATCTCATTTTGGTAGGTGGTAATGGTTGTAAGAGTAGAGCCAGAGAGAGCTCGAGATAACTTTGTAAATACAGGCATTTGCCATTTTAATATAAACAGAAGCAGTTTTTCCTGCATATTATTCTGTGTTATGTGGATGTCTGTGAGTGTTCTTTTATGCGGTAGATGTATACTGTGGTTTTTCATTTGCAAGAGTGTGTTTGATTTCAGGTGAAGGTCTTTGAGTCTTCACACCAGGAGGGTGTGACAGAACACTGTGGGTTCTGAGAGCCGTGCACAGAGGATGCACTTCTGAGCACTACGAGTTCAGACAAAGACGTGCTGCGGTATAGGAACTAGAGTCAACAACTCAAGGAAGACCTCAAGGTTGTTGAACACCTTGGAGGCAAGGTTGTTGAACACCTTGGAGGCAAGGTTGTTGAACACCTTGGAGGCAAGGCTGTGTGAGAGAAGACATAGTTGCAGACAGAATCTCTGAGGAGTTATGTGAAGCTCTGCCAAGTGGGCATTGAGCACAGGCACAGAGTGCTAAAGAAGAACTCTATTGTGAGTTCAGATAGGAAGAAACAAAATCACTGAGGATTCTGAGAGCTCTGCCAAGTGGGAATTGAGAAAGTGCATAGGTGCATAGAGGAGACAAAACTGTTGAACGTTCTATGGAGAAGATACTCCGCCAGGAGGGCATCGAGGAAGTGTGCAGATAGGCACAGAAGTGAAGAGAACTCTTTGAGTTCTATAACTTAGAGGAAGAATCCACTGAGGGATCTTCGCTAGGTTACTGAATACCCAGAAGGATCAGTGAGAGGTTTCTTGAGTGAAGGATAGCTAAGAGGGCATTTTATTCTCCATCTGTGGGATAAGAAGGACAAAATCCCTCAAGGGGTCTGAACGTTTGCACAAGTGCAGGATAGACAACACCAGCGTGTGCATGAGAAGACTCTGAGCTCAGACGTTGAAATCCTTTAAGGATTCAAGAAGAACAAACTCAGGAGGAGTTAGCACTTCATACGCATGGTGAAGCTCAGAATTTGGAGTTCGCAGAAGAGAAAGGGATCAAAGGTCGAGGCCTTTGAGAATGGAAAATCCTTCCAAGCATAGGAAGAAGGAGTGAGTAAGCTTAGGAGGAGCAACGAAAGTCGTCAGATCGGCTAAAGAAGGAAGAGATATGGACCGTTGAGGATTTTACGTCCAGGAGGAGCTTAGGAGGAGCCTCCAGAAGGAGGAGATCGTCAGCCATCGAATCTCACTTAGAAATCCCGTAAGCAGTTCGATCGGGAGAAGATGCTCAGAGATTAGCCTTTGGAGTAAGTGCGCAGGAGGACGGATCTGAACCATCAGATCTGGAGCAGGTGCCCATCAGCCGTCAAATCGGACAAGAGATGCATGAGGGTTACCATTGGGACTTCAGCGATTGGGAAATCGGGAGTCACGAGGACAAGAAAATCGAGACACTTCAAGTCTCGAAACACCGGAGCGATATGGATCATCCGTTGGTGGAGACACGTGGTGGAGATCGAGCGCCCGTCGATACTTTGGCACATCGGGAAATCGGCATTCATGTGAACATGAGATCAGGAATTTCCATGGGGAATTACCCAGAATAATCTGAGTTGTCCATTTGGGGAGATAGGTGTCAGAAATCCACAGAGAGTCGGGATATTCTGCATTAGGAAATCGGATTTCCTGAGGTCAAAAGAATTGGGACATCAAAAGTCTCGAAATCCTGGAGTAATCGAGACCGTCCATCTGGAAGGGACGCATGGCAGAAATCGGCACCATCGGGGAAAGTCCCGACAGGAAGTGGTTGACCGGTGTTTGGGTCATCAGGAATCCCGGTGACAAGGTGTTTGTGCATTTTGGAATGACGAACCCCGAAACCCCGAAAAGGGGGAAGCGCCACTGTGGGCTAGCTGTCAGCAAATCAGAGAAAGAGGAGAGCTCCATAGTGGGGGCCAGCTGTCAGCATACTGGATAAGTGTGAAGCTCCATTGTGGGGGCCAACTGTCAGTGCTGCGGAGAGTCTGGATTTGAGGGATTGGGAATCCCGTGAGCTAATGCATTTTGGGAATTGAAAACCCCGTAGCCCCGACGAGGGATAAGACTGTGGTCACAGGGAAAGTGGTCATATGGGACAGGGCTTATCCAGGAGGGCTAACGCGCATCAGGATTCAGAGGATCACGAGTCCTGAGGACTTGTGAGTTTCGACATTTGAAAGTCCAAAACTCCGATAGGAGGAGCCCCGATGGGAAGCTATAAGGCAGTGGTCATAGGAGAGCAGGTCACATGGACCTCGGTATAGCCGGAAGGGGATGACGCACAAGAAGAGGCATATCAGGGAATCAGGAATCCTGATGACAGGGGATTCACGCATACCATCATAGTGAAACCCTAAAACCTGATATTACATTCCCTATGGGGAATTTGTTCATGGTCGTCCAGAAGGCCATGTGGGGGAAAGAGAAGACTTGTGGGTCAGATTTTCACAGTGATTCCTGAGGGAATCCAAGGAGCCTCTTCGGCTCAGCGAAAGGGGATTTTTGATCGATCCTGTGAGTAGGAGAGAACGATAGAGGAGGTGATCGCGTTGTCGTACTGCACCACCCTTTCTCCCTTCATGGAGAATCAAAAATTTATTTTGGATGAATGAAACACTTGATCAATTTTGTTGACTTGAACATTGATGATCAAGGATTTCTCATGGGTGAACAAAACAGTTCGCCAATTTTTCCAACCCAACCATCAACGATCGATGATTTATCTAGGGTAAACTAAACAATTCATCTATTTTTATGACTCGACCATCGACAATCGACGAATTCTCTTGGTTATCTAAATTCACCCATGAATTTCTCCGAACTCTGACACTTCAAAATTTTTGACAAAAATCCAAGATGAATATGGGTCATTGATCTCCTAGTCAAAATGATTTTGACAGTTGATTCATCATACTTCGACCAACTCTACCAATGAGTATCGATCGTTGATCTACTCTATTATTCCAACTATAAAAATGGATCTCAACCATCGATTTGCTCCATTTTTCCAAAATCTGAAAATCGATCTTGACCGTCGATCTGCTCCATTTTTCCAAACTCCCAAAATGGATCTCGACTATCAATCTTCTCCATGTTTCCAAACTCCAAAAATGTATCTCGACTATCGTATTCATCCATTGTTTCAAACTTTGAAAATGGATCTCGACAGTTGTTACACGTCAAAATTGCTCACTTCGATAATGTCCCATTATCATTGTCACAAGTGTCATAAATGTCACATTTTTGTTCTTTATATGTCGCATTGTGAAAGACACTATGGAGACACTTGATACATTCTCTAAGACATGTTAGAAAGGGAAAAAACATCATTTGGAAATCTAAGAAAAATATTTTTCCTTGAGAATTGGTCATCTTAACAAACATTTGGAAGATCAATGCTCACATGCAGGGAGCACTAGCGCTCTTTATCCACCTAGCAGGGAGCGTTACAACGCTCTGTTTCCAGTTTTGAGGGAGCATCGATTTGTTGAGATAATCATGGGAACAAATCCCCCTTATATCTAAGGACAAATAGAAATGGGCTCGAATCCAAGATTTATGATGCCTCTAAGGGATATGCCACAACTAATGGATTTGTATCCTCAACTTATTCCAAAGATAACTAAGGTGGTTGAGCTTCTCAAAGCCTATAAAAGGAGGCATTCTCATGGTGAAAAGGAGGAGAATATCAGAAAAAAGTGTTGTCATTCTGATCGTGGATATTTCGAGCAAGGGGTTGGACAAGGAGAACTTGGAGAGGTTGTTGCAACTGCATCTACAGATTGTAAGTGTCTTGTAATTTTCTCATTAATATATGCTTGGCCTATTTCCTTCAAGTTTGTGTATGATTGCATATGCTTGTCTTTTATTGATAAATTTAGTTTAATATAACCTTGGTATAATAGGAAGCATGCATTGTATTTGTTGTCTATTGAATTGAAGATCGCATTAAAGAGCTTAAAGATCAAGTTCAGCCTGGAATAAGTGAGGACAAGCTTTAGAAAAAGGTACATCATACTTTCTTCCTCTTTTCCCTTTGACTAGTTTAACGACATTTAAAGGAATGTTAGTGTCCAATGTTATCATCTTTATGTTTTGGTAATAGGGGTCTAGGATCCAAGAGGATATTCACTTGTCCACGGGGGAATTTTCCTATAACAGAAATTGGTGACTCCACTAGGGAATGAAGCTTTCAATTTTTATTTTTTCTTTGGTTTAGTATTATCTTTTGCTCATCTTCAGATCCTGCTTGTTGTAGTTTTCTCTTCTATACGTTTATTGTCATTACTAAAGTTGTCTCACAGAGACTGTTGATCGAAATTCTTGAGTTTTTCATTTTATGGGTTGATCATTTTCTTTCTCATAAACCCACGCCCTCTCACTTTAAAGATAGAGCAATGATTTCCTAATCGACACTCCCCTATAGTGATTTAGCGAGTGTTGTAGCGTTCTAGTGTTGATATAACCAGATCATCGATTTTTCTTTATTTTGAAAAATTGTTGACTACCTTTGTACTGGGTGTGATTTTTGGGTATTTCTTCCTAACTTGGGACATAGTTTGTTAGTCTGTGTCTTCTGTCAAACCTGCAACTTCCTTCTTTTAATACTTTTGATATTTGGCTGGATTTTATTGCATTTCCTTGTCACAAAATCACCCTTTTCTTCGGATTTTGGGTTTATTTTGATATCTTTTTGTTCATCTGTTCAGTTGAATATCATTACAAGGAAAATCATGGATCCTTTTACTGTTTTTAATTGGTCTTTGATATTCATATATTTCTAGCAATTTATTAAGTGTGTTTTGGTGTTCTTTTTGGAACTTTTAATTTTTTTTATCCTCTTATTGATTGTTGTGAGAGTGCCTTTTGTTTGTGTGATTCTTGCTTCCCATTGTCTAAAAGCTACAATAGTGAAAAAAAAATTATTATTGGCATAACAAGCATTAAAAAAAATCAATTCACATTCATAATCAAACAAAATGATACTTTTTACGATTGGTTTTTGGATACTAGCAACAATTTATGTATGATTTAGCACTGAAATGGATTCTTGTTGAAAACAAATTGCATGATATTTATGCATTCTTGTGTTTGGTAGTGAAAGAAAGAAAACTCTTCTCCTTCCCTTAAATAGAAGTTCATCGAAAGAAACACTTTATTATCATTCTTTTACTTCTTTGGTATTTGAGTCGTAACATCATTAGTTTCACTCTCATTCACCTTTGAGTAAAGAACAACCACTAAAATCAACGCTAATTTAAAATCGATCTAGAAAATTTTCTTTTTAGGTTCTTCCACCAACATTAGACTAGGATTAGAAATTTGGATTATGCTGTGAGTATAACTCTCCAAAGCATTCAAAAAAAATTTAGTATCTTATGATACGGAGAGTAAATCAAATTTTCATTTAAGCATATTTGGGATTCCCATTTCACACAGGGGTTACACACAAGGTCGTGTTAGGAAGAGAAACATAGGTTATCCCTTCGAGGTTTAACCGTTCATAGTAGTAAGATCATATTTTGGAGTTTCTTCTTGAGATCCATTTGTCTTCATTTGGTCTTGGTGCTTCGTGAATTCTGAATTCGTTCGGGGTTCTCTAGAGTTCTACCAGTCCACTTGTCCTTAGTTCTCTGGAGTTCTACCGGTCCATTTGGTCTTGGTGCTTCGTGAATTCTGAATTCGTTCGGGGTTCTCTGGAGTTCTACCGGTCCACTTGTCCTCAGTTCTCTTCAAGGATTTCGGTCTTGTTATCCTACCTATATGTTTGGACTGGACTATTGAATGTACCCACCCATAGGCTGACTATGAGTTGGTGTCCTTAGTAGCCATAATATTTAGGGTCCTCACACAAGGCGACGGTGAAGGGAATTCTTCATTATACCTTGAACGAACAATGGTCAAACTCACTCGGGTTCCTTGGAGGGTAAATCCATGATTATTGTGTGGAATATTTCACCAAGGAATAAGTGTGTTAAGTAGGTCTCCAATGTAACTATTCCACCCACTCATATCCTATCCCCTTCTCAATTTGGTCACACGATGTTGGATTTCATCACCACCTATTACGGTCATTGAGAGAAGGTTTTGTTTGCTTGTTGGTTCTTCTAGATTTTTAGTGTGTGTTTTTTTTTTACTTAATAATTTTTCAAGATTGATACTATAGAAGATAAAGGTATTCATAGATCACGTAGGATGCAAGGGTTTCCTCTGGAAGGCTACGAACCCTTACCTTCTAATTCACCCGAAGAAATTTACCGTGAAGAGGTAGAAAATCGCTCAGAGGTTGGGAACATTGCTACTCCTTTATTATCAAATCGTTAAATCTCCTTGGTGATGGTTGAGGATCCCATTCCTCATACTACCCCTGTGTCAAAAGTTCCTATCGAGCTAATCCTTGTTCGATTAGACTCATTCGATAACATTATAGAAGAATAAGTTCCTCGTTTACCACTGAGGCCATACATTGAGACATAGATGGAAGACACACAACACGATTATGATGAGTACATGACTCTTGTCCACTCTGTTATCTTGGTAAATGATGTAGGAGAATTTCCTTAAAATTCAAAGAAGCAAGCATGGAAGCAGAGATACGACATCTTAGCATGACAGAATTTCAAATCCACATTTAACTCATAAACATAACGAGTTGTTGAGATATTTTGGAAACAATGTTTTTAAATACATGTTGTTTGGAAAGTCTTGTATGACTGTAAGGAGTTGAAGATAGAGAGTGTCAAATCTTATCTGGTAATAACTGATAGTTATTGTAATAGGACAAGGTAGGTAACCACTAGAACCTGATAGGATAGGTTGGAGACAGGACGGAGAAGAGCTCGAGGAGCCACTCCTTAGATAGATTTTTTGTTGTATTGTAAAAACGAGACAGAGTAGAAGAGAGCAGATAGAGAGAACAAGAGAGAGGAGGAGTTTTCTTAGAGTAGCAGATAGAAAAAGAAGAAAGATGCAGTGAAGAACTGTAATACTATGTAATTTATTTAATGAATGAATAGAATAGGCAGAATTGTTCCAATTCCTTGGACAATGTTCCTTTGAGGTTTGATCAAATGAATGGTGTATTCTATGTTTTTTTTAGTTCATTTATTTTATGTATGATTGTTAAGGGTTGATCATATGAATCTGTGATGAACTAGATAAGTTTTAATAATTTTTCTTCTGAGAACTTGTATGCAAGGAGTGCGCCAACATAGTATTGAATTGAATCAAAAGAGTTCAAAATGAATGACGGGGACTTATACCAAGTGCAAGGAGTGCACGAAGTCAAGGAGCGACTGAGTGTCAAAGAACCATATCAGAGAAGCGAAAGGAGTGCGGGAATAATTTCTTTCGAAGAAATCCTTCGATCTAATTTTGTTGAGATCCCATGAATGAAAGAGTGTGTGGGAGATCAAAATCCTCAAGGGAATCAAGCTCATAAGGGATAGTGAGGATAAATCTTCAAAGGGAGTGAAGCTCTAAATATTTCAGGAGTTATCGATCAAGATCCATCCAGGAGGGAATGGGATCATTCCAGATCATTGGATCTAGGTAAAGTACACGAGTTTTAAGTCTCTGTGTGCATATAGGAGTGAAGAATTTCTAAAGTCTCGAAGAGGTTAGGGATCGTTCATCATCAAGAGGGACAGGTTCCATAAGATCTACAACTTCGGAGCGGAGGTACTTCAGAAGTTTCATAGACAAGGAGAAGGAAGAATCTACCAATCGTCAAAGAGACAAAGTATATCCTAACCATTGGTCATCAGGAGGTACGTGTCAACATATCGAAGACTTCGAGGTTAAAATTCTCAGAAGGCGAGTGTGAAAGAGTTAAAAATTTGGAATCCCAAAGAGCCGAAGTGATTCATATCCATCGATATGAGGGAGACACGCGTCAGTAGATCATCGACTTCGGGTGAAAAAACTCTAGGAGAAAGTGAGTGTGCGAGAGTCAACCTCCCGAGACCCAAATAGTCGAAGTGAATCATAGCCATCATATTCATAAGGACAGGTGACAAATATCCTTCAACTTTGGGTAAAAACACTCTCGGGGAAAGCGAGTGTGCAGGAACTAGAACTCCCGAAGCCCGAAGAGTCGAAGTGAATAACAATCATCGATATGTGAGGGACACGCATCGAAAGATCGTCGAATTTGGGTGGAATTACTGTGGAGGAAACAACAGTGGAGAGTTTTAAACTCCCTAAGCTTGAAGGGACGAAATCAATCGTATTCGTCGATTTTAAAGGAGGGAACACGTCGATAGATTGTGGAGATCTAGGAGTGCGTGAAAAAGATGGAAAAGGGTCGTTGACTGATATTTGACCAAGGAAGAAAGAGCACAAATCTCAACTAGCGATCAAGAAGCAATGCCCGATATCGTGAGATTGATGGTCATGCTTAATAGAGGGGAAAAAATAATCGGGTTTTAAAAATCTTAGAGTGGGCCACAATCAAAACCACAATATTACCAAAGGGATGTGTGGAAGTTGATAGTGAATCATGGGGAGAAAAATGGTGTGGTCTCAAACCACTCTAGGCCTCCCTACAATCACATGCTTATGTAAGGACATAGTCCGAGGTCACATCCAAGTAAGGGCTAATAGAAGAGGAGCTAGCACCTGAAACTTGACAGTTAGACAATGTGAAGGAATATGTTGCGGGTGTCATTAAAACTACATCAAAATACTGAAAGGGCCTATGTTCAATCATAAGTGAGACCATTAAGTTTTCATAGATCTGATTTGGCTTGGAGAATCAAATATCCTTGATTGGGAGGTCACGCAACCTCGAGGGATAGCAAGGGGTTTTCCTCAGGTGGTATCAGAGAAATTGAATTTGTTTGTAGACAACAGACAAAGGAGAAAGGAGATAAATTGATATCATCAGTGGTATCAAGATTTGATTATTTTTATATACATCATAAGGTGACACAGTGGAATCATGCCACCCATAACATGTAGAGAAAATCCAGAAATGGAAAAAGAAATGAGGCGACTCAGAATGAGACACGGACACCATGGAAACAACATAGAGGAGAGCACTAGACACTGGAGATACCAATGAAGCTGAAAGAGAAGAGATAGAGGTCAAAGAAGATGTAGCATAGGATACTATAGAAGACCTCTTATTGAAAGTTTTTTCGAGAATAGGAACTAGAGAAAAAATAGAGGTACCAATGTATGGAGGCAATTTAGAAGTTGAAGAATTATTGGATTGGGTACGTGCTATGGACAAGTACTTTGATTATGAATATATCTAAGAAGAGAATATGGTGAAGCATGCAGTGAAAAGACTGAAGGGTCATCCATCACTATGGTGAGATGAACTGCAAGCTAATCACATATGCAAGGGAAAGCAAAAAATTAAAATCTAGGATAGGATGGTATCCAAGCTAAAAGAATAATTTATCCCAAAGGAATATCAAATAAATGTATTCAGGAGATTGCATAACCTAAGACAAAAAATATTATCAGTGAAGGAATACACTGAGGAATTTTATAGACTAAACATTAGGGATGGACATAAAGAGAATGATGATAAAAAAATAGCCAAGTATATCAATGGATTGAGATATGAAATACAAGAGGAAATCAACATGATGTCTGTTAGTAAATTTGAGGATGCTTATCAAGTAGACTTGAAATACGAAGAGAAATTTTCCATAAAATAAAGCCAACGAAACAGAGGAGGAAATTCAAGCATAGGTAAGGGAGCCAACAGAAAGAAGTTCCAGAAACCAAAGCATGAAGCTGGAAAGAAGCATAGTCACCCTGAGAAAGGTGGAAGTTCTAAGGAAGGACAACATGGAGGAAGAATCTCTTTTCCTATAGGAAGAGGAAGAGCTAGAGGAGGTGAAATTGGATGTTATGCATGTGGAAATATAGGGAACATGTCTTGGGAATGCCTAGAGAAGAAGAAGGACACTAGAGGAGGAGAAGCACACATTTCTAAAGCACAAAATCATGTGGAAGAAGAAGCAAAAAAAGGAGGAAAGAACATCATGATGAGGAAAGTTCTTCTTAAACCAGAGAAGGGGGTAGAGGAACCAGTCTAGCTGACAATTCTGTTCAGAAATTCTTGCAAGATGAAAGACAGAGTTTGCAAGGTGATCATAGACAGTGGCAGCATTGGCAATCTAGTATCCATAGAGATGGTGGAGAAACTAGAGCTAGAGACAACTACACATCCAAACCCATACAAGGTATCATGGTTGTAGAAAGGAAATAAAGTAATGGTAAGTCAACAATGCCAAGTTTAATTTAAAATAGGAGGTTATAGGGATGAAATATTATGTGATGTAATTCCTATGGATGTCTGTCATATTTTATTGGGGAGACCATGGCAGTTTGAAAGAAAATTTATTCATGATGGGAGGAAGAATACTTATAACTTAGAAAATAATGGTAGGACACATATGTTGTTGCCAATAGAAGACAAAGAGAAAAAGAAAGAATCTATTTGAAGTATACTTCTCATAAGTGGGAAGGAACTCTTGAATGAAGTCAAGATGAATAAAGAGATGCAGTTTTCTATAATGAGGAAGCCAAGAGTTATCCTTACAAAAAATTCAGTGGAAGATTTACTTGAAGAAATCCAGGAACTGTTAGAAAACTTTGATGACATTTTAGTGGATGAATTACCTCACTCATTTCCACCCATTAGGATTATAATCCATCATATTGACCTTATTCTAGGAGATAGTTTACCAAACAAAGAAGCTTATAGGTTGACACATAGAGAGAATGAGGAAGTCAAAAATCAATTCCAAGAGTTATTAGATAAAGTTTTAGTCAGGGAAAGCCTAAGATCATGCATAGTACCAACTGTGTTAATTCCAAAGAAGGATGGAGGATGGAGAATGTGTACATATTCCAGATCCATCAATAATATCACCACTAGGTATAGATTCCCTTTACCTAGGATGGATGATTTGATGTATTGTTTGAGTGGAGAAAGTTATTTTTCCAAGATAGACTTGAAGAGCGGATATCATCAAATAAGGATGAGAGAGGGAGATGAATGGAAGACAGAATTCAAGACAAATGAAGGTTTGTTTGAATGGTTGGTCATGTCATTTGGGTTGACAAATGCCCTGAGAACATTTATGAGATTAATGAATGAATTATTGAAAGACTTCATAGGAAAATTTGTCATAGTGTATCTAGATGACATACTAATATTCAGTAAGACAGAGGGAGAACACTTAAAATATTTGACATCAGTGATGAGAAAGTTGCAGCAAGAAAAATTGTTGATAAATCTAATGAAAATCTCTTTTATGAAGAAAAACCTCATATACTTGGGTTTTGTGATCTATTCAAATGAATTGAATATGGACCCAAAAAAGGTGAGAGCAATCAAAGAATGGCCATCTCCAAGAATCATATTTGAGGTAATAATTTTTCATGGGTTATAAATATTTTATAGAAATCTTATCGGAAATTTGAGTGGTATATGTACACCCATGTTGAACACTGTGAAGAAGAAACATAGGTATTTTAATTGGACAGATGAAGTTTAAAAAAGTATAAAAGTGTTGAAGGAGAAGATCACAGAACAACCAATTTTGGTCTTACCATATTTTGGAAAAACATTTGATGTGAGATGCGATGCAAGTGGAGTAGCTATTGGAGCAGTCTTGAGTCAAGATAATAGGCAAGTTGCTTATTTCAGTGAGAAGTTTAATGAAACCAAGTATAAGTATTCCACATTTGACAAAGAATTTTATGCAATGATTCAAGCTTTAAAGAAGTGGAGGCACTATCTAATTCCTAAAGAATTTGTCTTGTACAGTGATAATCAAGCTTTGTAGTTTATTACTAGAAAATAAAAGTTGAATCGGAGACATGCTAAATGGGTAGAGTTTATGTAGAATTTTACTTTTTTTATTAAACATATCGCTGGAACTGCTAACAAAGTTGTAGATGCTTTGAGAAGGAGGAATTTGATTGTACAAGAATTCCAAGTGGAGACTTTAGGGTTTGAACACCTCAAGGAAATATATCAAGAAGGTACTGATTTTAAGGAGGCTTATGAGGCATGTAAGAATCCTTTGTTGGGAGAAAAAATCCCATGGAAATAATATTTGATCCATGATGGATTATTGTTCAAAGGGATCCAACTATGCATACCAAGATGCTCAATGAGGAATAACCTGCTGAAAGAGAAACACAGTGGAGGTTTAGCTAGACATTTTGGTCATGACAATACATTTGCACAACTGATCAATTCATACTATTGGCCGAGCATGAGGGCAGAGGTGAAAAAGTTTGTGAACAAATGCATAATTTTCTAGTATGCAAAAGGAAGACAACAAAACACTGGTTTGTATCATCCATTACCAATTCCAGAAAGGCCATGGGATGCAATCAGTATGGATTTTGTATTGGGATTGACTAGAACCCAGAAAGGTAGTGATTCCATATTTGTTTTGGTGGAAAGATTTTCAAAAATGGCACATTTCGTACCATTCTAGAAAAAAATGATGCTACACACATAGCCAACTTGTTTTTCAGAGAATTGGTGAGACTACATGGATTTCCTAGGAGCATAGTCTCAAACAAAGACACAAAATTTGTAGGAAACTTTTGGAGAACTCTATGGAAGAGGTTGGGGAATTTTTTTTCCTTTAGTTAAAACATATCACCCTCAAACATATGGATAGACTGAAGTAGTAAACAATAGTTTGGGAAACTTGTTAAGAAGTTTAGTCACCGAGCAAGGTCATCAATGGGATCAGATTTTGGAGAAAGAAGAATTTTCATTTAACAATTCAGTGAATAGGATCACTGGAAAATGTCCATTTGAAATTTTGTATGGTATAGAACCAAGAGGGATTATAGAGTTGAGAGATATGAATCAAGATGAATTTAGAAGTGTTGGAGCAAAATATTTTGCAACAGAAATGCAGAAACTCCATGACAGAGTCAGAGAGAAGTTATTGGACAACAACTTGAAATATAAGAACATAGTTGATTAGAAGAGGAGAGAAGTTCAATTCGAAGTAGGAGATGAAGTTTTATCTCATTTGAGGAAAGAAAGGTTTCCAAGGGGAACATATAACAAGTTGAAGATGAAGAAGATAGGACCATGTAGGATTCTCAAACAATTTGCAGCCAATGCTTATGAAATTGGATTACCAGACAATGTTGAGATATCACCGATATTCAATGTTGCAGACCTGTATCCTTATAGGATAGATGATGTAGGAGAATCACATGATCAAAAATAAGTTTGGAGGGAAGAACAAATTCCCATAAAAGAAAAACCTCAGATGGAGATAATCATAGAACAAAGACTTGGAAATAAGACCAGGAGGAAGACATATCCTGAATACTTAGTGAAATGGAAAGATCATCCAGTTGAATATTCAAGTTGGGTCACTGAACCTGATATTTTGAAGCATGGAAAAACAATACATGATCTCATGGGTAGGATCCCATGAATATTTTAGTCAGAGGAATATGTTGCATGAGCATTTCCTTCAAAGCCAAAGAAGAAAGTGTGGAGGCAGAGATACGACATATCAACATGACATAATTTCAAATGCACATTTAACTCATAAACATAACGAGTTGTTGAGATATTTTGGAAAAAACATTTTTAAATATATCTTGTTTGTAAGTCTTGTACGGATGTAAGGAGTTACAGATAGAGAGTGTCAACTCTTATCTAGTAATAACTGATAGTTATTGTAATAGGACAAGGTAGGAACTGTTAGAACCTGATAGGATAGGTTGCAGACAGGATGGAGAATAGCTCGAGGAGCCACTCCTTAGATAGATTTGTTTTTGTATTATAAAAAAGAGACAAAGTAGAAGAGAGAAGATATATATAACAAGAGAGAGGAGGAGTTTTCTTAGAGTAGCATATAGGAAAACAAGAAAGATGCAGTGAATAATTGTAATACTAATTTATTTCATGAATGAATAGAACATGCATAATTTTTCCAATTCCTTGTACAATGTTCATTTTGAGGTGTGATTGAATGAATGGTGTATTCTGTGTGTGTTTTAGTTCATTTCTTTATGTATGATTGTTAAGGGTTTATCATATGAATCTGTGACAAACTGGAAAAGTTCTAATCATTTTGTTTCCAAGAACTCATATGCATGGAGTGCATATCGTATGCAAGGAGTGTGTTGACAAAGTATTGAATTGACTTTGAAGAGTTCATAAGGAACGATGGGAAATTAGACCAAGTGCAAGGAGTGCACGGAGTCAAAGAGAGACAGAGTGTCAAAGAACCAGATCAGAGAAGCGCAATGAGTGTGGGAAGAATTTCTTTCAAATAAATCCTTTGATATGAGTTTGTTGAGATCCTAGGAATGCAAAGAGTGCGTGGGATATCAAAATACTCAAGGGAATCAAGATCAAAAGGGATAGTGAGGGGAAATATTCAAAGGGAGTAAAGCTCTGAATATTTCACGAGTTATCGATCAAGATCCATCCAGGAGGGAGTGAGATCGTTCCAGACCGTTGGATCTAGATAAAGTACATGGGTTTTAAGTCTTTCTATGCATACAAGAGTGAAGAATCACCGAAGTCCCAAAGAGGATAGGGACCATTCATCATCAAGAAGGAAAGGTGGCATAATATTTACAACTACAGAGTGGAAGAAATTTGAAAGTTTCGTAGACAAGGAGAAAGTGAAATCACAGAAGAAGTGAAGTAGATCCTGATCATTGGTCATCAGGAGGTACATGTCAATAGATCGAAGACTTTGGGTGAAAAAACTCAGAAAGAGATTGTGTAGTGGTTGAAACTCCCGAAGCCCAAAGAGACAAAGCGATTCATAATCATCGATATGAGGGAGACACGCGTCGACAAATCATCGACTTTGGGTGAAAACACTCCAGGAGAAAGAGAGTGTGCAAGAGTCAACCTCCCAAGACACGAATAGCTGAAGTGAATCGTAGGTGTCATATTCAGAAGGACATGTGATAGAGATCCTTTGACTTCGGGTAAAAACACTACGGGGGAAAGTGAGTGTGCGAGAGGTAGAAATCTCGAAGCCCGAAGAGCCAAAGTGAATCACAACCATCAATCTGTGAGGGACACACATCGACAAATCATCAAATTTGGGTGGATGTACTACCTAGGAAACAAGAGTGGAGAGTTGGAGGATACCGAAGCCCAAAGGGACGAAATCAATCGTATTCATCGATTTGAAAGGAGGGAACGCATCGATAGATCATGGAGATATGGGAGTGCATGAAAAAGGAGGAAAAGGGTCACTAACTAATATTTGAACAAGGAATAAAGAGGATGGATCTTAGCTATCAATCAAGAGGTAACACCCGAGATCATGAGATCGATGGTCGTGCTTAATAGTGGGGACAGAAAGCAATCAGGGTTTAAAATTCTTAGAGCGGGCCACAATCGAAACCACGATATTTCCAAAGGGATACGTGGCAGCTGATAGTGAATTTCTGGGAGAAAATCATTGTGGTCTCTAACCACTCTAGGTCACCCCACAATCACATGCTTATGTGAGGACATAGCCCGAGGTCACATTCGAGTAAGGGCTAATGGAAGAGTATCTAGAGTCTGAAACTTAACAGTTCGACAACGCAAAGTAAGAGGTTGTGGGTGTCATATAACCTACATAAAAAGACTGAAAGGGCTTGTGTTCAATCACAATTTAGACCATTAAGGTTACATAGAGATGAATTGTCTCAGAGAATAAAAGATCCTTGACCGGGAGGTCGCGTAGCCCCGAGGGAGAGAAGGGGGTTTGTATCAATAAATCCACAACAAAAACATGTTCATTCCATATGGATAAATCCATCAGGACATGATATTTATGAGCATTTAAACTTTATTCAACCACCTCTTGACCCCCTTTCCTCTGCTTCTACTAAGGTAGGACTGTCTGATCAGACAATTGACCATCCTATTGATGATTAAAATCGCAATGATGAATTCTGCCCGCAAAGGATTTCTAAGATATATTATTTAATTATGATAATAATATTTAACTAATAGGTGGAACCCCCGTGTTGACTAGAGGCAAAATATAGACGTATTACACTTATATGTTGTTGTTGTTATGATGTTTCCTACACGGTCCTATACAGTTGATGACACAGTCTTGGTTTCATTTGATATGATGACATGGTTGGTTGATGCATTGTTGCTAAATGTTGTTGATATTCACTTGCAATACAAGGCAATGCTATGAGGATTATTTTTTTACAGGTGTTATGTTATGTTATAACATTGATTAATAATCTAGACATGATTTTTTGCAAAATATAGTATGATGATATGGGAGCTAGCTCAAAACAAAAAGGGAAGAAACTATGGATAAGTCCTAAGGCCATAGTTAAAACATTATATATAAACCTTGAATGTATATATAATAGTTACAAAGTGATGGACCTAGCTGTTATACTATGTGCTTGGTTAAAAGTTGATATGGAAATCACATACGGTAATGTTAATGTATGGTTGTGACATGTTTCGGGTGGTGCACTATAAAATGGATATGGCATCGAATCTACACAATATATATGGCATTGAATTTATGCAATGGTTATATGTTTGAATTTAATGGTTGATGGATTGGCTAGTACGTTGAATTGAATAGGGCTAGGTGAGGAAGCAACGTGCATTTACTGTACGTCACTCCAAACTACCCTCACGCCTGTCACCCTAGCATAGTTGCATTGTTTCTCTATTGGTTGTGGAAGCTCCACGATTTCAGGTTTTGAAGGGGAAAACTTGAGCCAACTCTGCATTGAAGTGATTTTTCACAGGTATGGCTCTTTGATTTCCATATATGATGGTATCTCTATATTATGAATCAAATGGTGGCTCGAGATTGCATGGGTTTTGTGTTTTTATTGAGTTTTCAATTGAATATCAATGATGTGTTATGGTATCCTCTGTGGTTACTGTGGAATGTTGGCATTTTAAAGGAAAGTAATATGTGATATTTATTTGTAAAGTCTGTGCATTGGTTATTGATAAAATGAATTTGGTCAGCTTGGTTTTTTATGATGATTCTCTGTGGAAAATGATAACAGTGGTGCAAAAAGCTCTAAGTTTTATTGTTGTGGGGTTTTACCACCAGTCTGGGTATCAGTTATTGTCACCCCTTTCTCATCTTGGTCATTGTTATGATTTGTTTCCCAAGTTGCAATGCAACTGTCGAAAGTGGTGTGGTTCTCTTTGGATAAACCCCAAGCCATTGTTGGTATGATTTTTCCTACTGTCACTAACACAAAAATCATTCCACAGTCCAATCTTGTTTTGCCCAGAATGTTAAATGGAGGCTTGGGCATGTATCGAATGGCTATGATTCTTGCTCTGGAATTATTTTCACAAGAGTTTTAACAGTCACTCCTCTCATCTATGTTATAATGGCCGACTATTATGTTTGTGAGCCTCACTGTCAATTGTTTTTCAAAGGTTATCGACCTCCTGGGTGTTGGGAAGAGACACGGTCTCTCTGTGTTTTCAAGGATTCTTCACTGTTTAAATCAACCCTTGTTTCCTTTCTACAATAAAGTTTTAGAGGCATTTGTGTGTGCCTGGGTTGTTTAGCTTGATTTTCCTTGTTTCTACTTGGGAATTCTCTTTATGGCTCTATAAATATCTTTGGGTTATAAGTTGAAAGACTCTGGTGTTTCCAAAAGAGCATGAATCTCTGTTTTCCAGAGATTATACTTGTTTACCTATGGTTTCTTCTCGGTGGTAACTTATTTTAGGAGGTAAAAAATGACGATCTCTCTATGTTTTCGAAGATAAAACACACTTTCATTACCTCTCTGTAATACATTTCCAAAGAACTCGACTTGGTTCTATTGAAACTGACTTGGTTCTATTGAGCCCGACTTTCTTCTATTTTTCCTTGGGCACCCTTTTGGTTATGTCAAGACTTTGGTTTATCAGTTTAATGATAGTGGTAATTATAAAGGGCACGGGCTCTTTCACTTCAAATACCATCTCTTGGTCGAGTCTCTATGTTTCCTCTATGTGATGAATTTGTTTGAACATAAAAAATGTATGGGTTACCTACAGCCTGAGAGCTTCCCTTTTGGTCAATTATGGTCTTTCCACTCATTACTGTGTTGAATACTAGCACGATCATGATTCCAATTGAGTTTTAAAGGCACCTATTTATATGATCGATTCATCAAATGTGATCTTGGTCCTGTCAATTTTAAAAGACACGCTTGTGTGTCGATATGGTTTTGTTTTCTTCATGCATCATATGGCTATGTCTTTTATCGAGCATTTATTTTGGAAGGAAGCATGTATATGTTTGATGAATGCGAGTCTCAGGTTTAGAGATACATGTTTTTTATTAAGTGATGTAGTTGAATTAATATCGGTATCGATGATTATATTGTTAAAGACATGTGTGTATGATAGGTTCATCAAGCATGCTCTTGTTTATGTCCAGATTTAAAGAGGACCTGTGGGTGATTAAATCAAGCTCGATTATTGTTTGATGACAGTTGAATGTTGGTGGTTAGCGTTGGTTCCATTATTATTTGATTACATTTTATTGCCAGGGATGAATATTGGATATATATAATAGGAATCATTGTGCACATTATGTTTGTTTTAAAAGGAAAAAGTCATCATAAAAACATACAGGACAGTGGATCGAATAGTTATGATGTGACTGTGGAATTGGAAATGGAAATTGCATGGTTATTGTATAGGATGCACAAATTGATATAAATTGAAGAATTCTAGGAAATGAAATTGTTTTATTGAAGACACCAAGCAATCTGTTTGAAATTGAGGAACAATTAAATTTTTTTGGTCTTGGAAGTGGATGCTTTTTGGATTGAAATTGAACAAAGCTATGATTGGTTTTTTATTTAATTTATTTTATGAACAGTATCTGTATAATTCCCTCTCATTTTATCACTTTTTTGCTCATTATAAATCCGCTCAAGATCCCAAATTAATTTTGCATGCCCTATTCACTAAAATAAAATTAAAACTATGTATGACAATGATTAAAAAATGACACAAAGATAGATGATAACTGATATATTTTGGTATTGTTTTCACAATCAGTTATTTAATGGATTATTGAGAAGTACTCATGTTCTTTCTCCCTGTCATGATATCAATTTTTCACTTATTACAATCCCCCCAGATATCCCATGAACCCTACTTCACCCCCTGCTCATTCGACAATTATTAAATAATTTTATGGATTGGATTTCACGGGACTGATGTTAATTTCTGAGCCAAACTTTGTTTCATATAAAGACAATGTCATGTATGATCTATTAAGAGATATTTGATAATAATTGTTCATCAAATAGTCTCCCACCATTGTGGCTGGCCAAAATTGTCATTACCTCCTCCTCCTCCACCTGTAAACTCAAATTCTCAAATTTCCCCTGCACACTCACCTGTACAGTCCTCCCATGCAAGAAAATGACTCAAAACCAAGGCTCACTATGTTCATGAAAAAGGTAAAGTTTTTTCTTCTCCTTCCTCTCCTTCAATTGAATCAGCCAAGTCAGTGTCTTCCCTTCTTCACTTGAGGGATTATTTCTCCCATGTCATTAGTGAGATCAAGCCTCAAGGTTCCACCCGACCTAAGGTTAATTCATAGAATTCCAAAGGGGGTAGCAGTAACAAAGGAAGAATTTCCTCTCAAAGTAGAAAATATGGATTTTGATTTATGTGTTATAATTGATTTATCGAGGACAGTGGTGTTGGATCATGTTTTCATTGATGTCAAAGGTTTGATTGATTGATTTCAAAGGATTGATGTCAAGTGAATGGATAGACGTCAAGTGGAATCATATGTATTGTCCTCGATGTGAATGGATAGATGTCAAGTGGAATCATAGTCATATGATGATGGATATGGATCAATGAGTTGTCATTGATATTATGCTTAGTTTAATATGGATCAATGAGTTGTCATTGATATGATGCATAAATGAATATGGATCAATGAGTTGTCATTGATACATGATGAAAATATGAAGATGGATCGATATAGTTTCTTTGATATATGATGCATAGTTGGATTGATGTAAAGATGACTCATTATTGTCTTTTCATTATTGATAAGGAGTACAAATGGATTAACTCCTAAGTGCCCCCCTTATGCTAAAATACCTCACAGGAAGACACTTTACGGTTGAGTTATCCTAGAAGTATGGTTGGAGAACCCATGCTTAATTGTGGAATAATGAGATGAAGATCGGTGAATTTGTCATTGAAACTATCCTAGATGGATAGTTCTTGTCATTCCATTTCTGGTGGTATGTGGAACATCACATAACTCCTCACGGTTTGAGAATTATGGTCTTACGAAGCTGGAGGACCCTCATATGTTGTCTTGAATCCCCAAAAGGTCAAAGAAGTCAAATTGCTTGAAAAGAAGAAATTATTATTTAAATGATAAAGTGAAGTGACAAAGTCAAGGAGGATTATTTAAATGATAAAGTGAAGTGAAATATTCAAGGAGGATTATTTGAATAATGAAGTAATGGAGAACTTTCTAATTATGGAAAGTGGTTAGAAATGGGTTAACCCTAAAATGAGGAAAATGTGTTAAGTGACCTAGAAGATGATTCTAAGGAATCTACTTAGAGAGTATAAATAAGAGGCAAGGGTCTCTTGTGAAATATATCTCTTGAGCATGTATTGAAGATATATTCTGAGAGAGAGATGATTTGGAGGATATCATGGATGCATCAAAGTTTCGGTAAGTCTGATATAATGACGAAAAAAGTTTCATAAGTTTAGAAACCATAGTTTCTGAGGTATACGCAAGATGCAGTGAGCCAGGGTGCATACATATGCAGGATGAATGAGGACATAACGTGTACAGTGGATAAAGACATGAAGACTTGTGTGTGAGATGGTTCTAGGATCTTGAAGACTGAAGCAGGTTCTAGATATGCATTCTATGGGCTCAAATCTGACATAGAAACTCTGGTATGGTCACATTGTTGTCTTGATGGATACTCTTACTTGTTGTGTGGTGAATTCTTAAGGAATTATTGGTATGGATATTGTGATTTGGTTTGTTTTGGTTGATGGAGTGAGAATCACTCTTATGATTTAGTACTAATATGATTTCTATAGTATATTGGTTGCTTGTACATGATTTAGTAGCATTCATATTGTATGGTTGAGAAGCATGAGTAAGTTGTTGGAGAACTTGCATGTGTTGTGATTGGTTATGGTTCATATTGGAGAGTGAAATACATAAGTGAATGTGATTGAAGGCTATATAGGATCTGATTTTATCTTGAAGAGAAAACCCCAAGTAACTCAGAAGTGATACGTAGACTATAGTACAGACTAGCCATCTACATACGCAAGTTGTACTACCGATAGGGCTCATACATATGTGTGTTGCACTATCGATAGGTCACGTACCTGTTGACAGTTTGGTATCTATTGAGGATTGTTTCCTCATCTCATTTGGTGTTGAGTGTGTAAGTTGAGTCTTGGATTATAGAGTTGGTTCTCTTGTAGAGTTGTACTCTATTCAGTTGTTGTTGATAACCCAAGGATTATAGTCCGTAATAAAAAGAAAATTTTACATACATATTGTGTTCTTTTCATTCCTTGTGGTGATGATTTATTGATGATATATGTTGTTGATACATGTTCACATAAGACAGAAGTAAGTAATGAATAAAATATTGATTGCTAACTAAGGAGTTTTGTGTAAGGGGAAGTTTGGGAAAAGATCCCTACATTGTTCACCCCCCCCCTCTCAATGCATTCAGTGTGTCCAACAATTGGTATCAGAGAGGGACTTCACTATAAGCCTTAACAATCCTGGAGGAGATCTATGGACACACAAATGGATGATGAAGTTCCAATCCTTGATGAGGAAAACTATTCTACTTGGAGAATAGAAATGGGAGTGAATTTGTAGGAAATGGGAGCGGGTATTTGGAAGCTAGCCATTGGTGGATCAGTTTCCTTGAAGAACAAGTCAAACTTTTCATCTCAAAGGGAAGGAAAGAAGAATGATGCATTGGCTCTCAAAACGGGGCCCACATGACTTTTGGCGCTTCATATCCTAGGGTTAGGTTTTTGGATGTCTATGGTTTTTGGAATTCTTTCTTATTGTAAAAATGTCTTCAGAGCCTCATTGTAACCTTCTTCTTGTGAATGTGCACTGCCGTCACATCTCTTCTCAGAGATAATCCACCACCATTCCAGCAAGCTTGTTTTCACTGCATTTTACAGTTTCAGCTTATTTCGTTATTGAATAGAAAACCAATTTTACTGTATCTCTGTTATTTTGTGTTAAGCACCAATTAATAATCTGTATTCATTTCATTCTGTGCATAAAATATGGATCAGTGGTATCAGAGAGATTCTCTCCTTATCTTAATGCATGTCCCCAACAAGGTCGGAGTACAAAGAGTTGGGTCTTGAGCTTGTTTCTCTTTAGGACAGAAGCTCTCACATGCCCAAGCGATCTCCCATGGCAGGAGAAAAGAAAGATGACGGGAAAGGAGATCCTTTCAAACTGTTGATTGAGGAAGCCCTCATGCAATAGAGGAACAAGATGATGGATAGTTTCACACAAATCCTTTAGCGACTACCAACAGGCGACACATATTCTTCGAACGGAGGCACTACCCCCTTCAAGGTACAAATAAACTTTGATATTCGTATATTTGAAGGTCATATAGACACAGATGCTATAGACAAGTAGTTGAATCTACTAGAAGGGTATTTTTCTGTTCATAAGTTTTCGAATAGAGAAAATATTACTTTTGTACTCCTCAAAGCCATTCCCCATGTCAAAGATTGGTGGGAAACTTTCTGTGAGCAAAAGGAAATAGGGGAAACCTCATTATTTTTAGTCACGACTGTTATCACTGAAATTTCGTCCGCACAGGGCGACAAGAACTCAACATCATCAACACAGAAAAACAATCATCCATGGCACAAGGATTAACTCCACAGCACATCAAAAGGGCCAAAACTATACAAAGTTGGCTAAAAA
>SNQJ01S0101671.1:8400-33425 GCA_010110895.2 Picea sitchensis
AGGAAAAGATGATTTTGAGGGCCTGATTACATGCTTGTAAAGTCATCATCAGAGTGACCAAAATAATGTGTAACAGAGAGCAATTTTAATGTGTGTTTAGTGTAGAGACAATTCATTTTAGGTAATGTTTTGCAATTTTGATTTTTCCTTTTCTTTGATTTTCATAATGTTTAACATCACTTTCTAACTATTTTTTAACCTCTTTAACTTGCAGATATTCAATACCGATACAAAATCTCTATGTTGCTTTCAAGTTTCAACATTTTAGGCAAATAAGGGATAACATGGATTGGATTTGGATGCTAATAGACCAAGACAACAATGATGGAACTCATTATCCTCTGATATCCATTGATGTTTTTAAAGATGGTGCACATTTCAAAACATTGTCCACAGGAGAAAACTGGACTTTGTTTTAAGTTAGAAGACACCTTGAATTTGAAGAGGAATCAAGCCCCCGTGAAGACTTCTATTTTATTCACAATGGAAGAAGGGTGAGAATTTTATGGTTTATGTACGTTTCTTCATTTTATAAACACAATTTATTACTTACATATTAATTATTTCCTTCAGGAAAGTTGGTAAAATATGAGAGAAGAGCATCATGTGCAAAAGTTGTGTGCATCCCCATACAAAAGAAGTTCGAGGAACATGACACAAGGTGAATCCTCTCCAACTATACATTAGGAAAATATTTTGATCTTAGTTGTGATCTCTATATTTTAGAACTAATTTTGAAATTTCCTACTTATTTATTTTAGAAAGAGAATGTATGATTTTGTTTACTGAGATTTTTTCACAGAGTTTGTATTACTTGTTATTTATTACTACATTTCTAGGCCAATATTTGATGAGACTCAAGTGTTCAATATTTTTTAAATCGATATTTTTTCATCACATCTACAGGGAAAGAAATGTAGAAGTGGATGGACTTTCAAAGGCTGGTATACAACTAGAGAATGGACAATGGTGTACTCAAGATCTCAGGGTTAGCCAACACTCTGAATCTTTTCATCCCATTTTATTTAGTTTATTCTGGATGGAGGAGTATAGTGTTGTTGATGTATCAAATATTTAAGAGGTTTTCTGGTTTATTTTGATTATTTGGATGGAAAATTGTTAAAATCATTTTGAGAAATCTATGTTTAGAACTTTGAGTGTTGTTCTAAGACAAGTTTTTTGCTCCCTTGTGGAAGCCAACATTTGTAATATTCTAGACTATCAAGCAAATGCCAGAAGGGAAGTTGTTATTCCATTCTCTTTTTTGAACATGACATAAATGTTTAAATGCATATAATAAATTTAATTTTATCTTAATATGAATAAAATTATGTTTTTTTTACGAGAAAAAAAAACAACATGTATTCTGCTCCAAGTTATCTATCTGTTTCCATAAATTATGAATATATGACATCCTTTATGCATGAAAATCCAATGTACATATTATATAAGCATCTCTATTTATAGTCCAAGACAATGTTTGCATCCTATAGGAACTATCAAAGAAAATATAGGCTTCCACAAACTTCTCAAGCTATAACAATGCAACATACTAAAATATCCAAAGTTCCAAAAAATTCTCTACCTGTAGCTATGTGTTGATCTACAAGATCCTATAGATTTCTAAAGCTATAACCGTCTATAAAATTATTCATTAGCAACAAATAAGTGTTTTCTACAAACTAAGGGTTCACTATGAATAGAGGTTTCACTACAGAACCTATAAACATGCAATCAAATGCTCTATAATGCATGCCAAAGATAAAAGGGAAGGAAATAATCTCAAAAATATTAAACAATAATCAGTCTCTTCCACGATTTCAACACATATCATCTCAAATATGATAGAAATCATGTATCATTACAATCATTTTGATTCAAGTCATTATATTTGTTTAATTTGTATATCATATCTAGTGGTCACACCCAATACTCATGATTTGTCATAACTATTAGTATGTCCATTCAACACATAGTCCTTTTTGAACATAAAATTGATGGGGGAGTATAATGTCTTAACATGACATTAAAAGTCAATCAATGAAAGGAAATGAATCTACCAAATCAAAAGAGATGATCAAAGGGTGCAAGAATCTTGACACAACAAAATGTAATCATCATATGGTAGGGTCATTTCAAACTTTTTCTTCAATATGTAATTTTAATTCCTCTATGGATTTATGCAAACCTCTACACTTCCATATCATATTGAGCTCTCAATGTGAGGAAAAAAAAAGTGACTATTCTCAAAACCATCATAGGATGAGTAATCATTTTTCCCTTAGGAAACATAGTATGTTTACCATGATATTGAACAATAAAAGTAGTCTCAATGTTCCAAGGAGAAACATAGCATGTACAACGAAGGTGAATTTATTTTTGTAGAAGCATAGTTCATAGAGGAAGGGAGAGTTGCTCAACTCATTGAACCATGACTAAGGAAGTAAAGTAAGTCCATTTTTCAAGAAAAAGAGTGCATAAGAGATCCATTTGAAGTTTTTTTCAATCTTAGGGGTACTATCATAGTGTGGTTTTTCATAAAATTGTAATGTCCCCGAGCCCAACCAAGAGACATTACGGTGGGAAATAATCATAAAAATGAAATTTATGCTAGCTAATTAATTTCTTGTATCTTACAACTACGAATTACAACCAAATTTAATTTCTAACTATATATAACCATAAAATAGATGCATCTATAGCATGCTAAATACACACATGAATGCAGTGAATAGTTCAATACAACAAAATATAAATCATTCTCATTTGCATAGATCATGCTCGACAATTTAAATCATAAATACAAGACATAAAATGGATAAAGACTTATGATCTTTTAACAATAGTTGTGCAACCAACTGCTTGGGATGGATGTTCCACCCAACCATAGACTGACCATTCCAAATATCAACAGTCAGTCACCCTCAAGCTAAGGCTAGAATTCCACAAAAAGGGTGGTCTTTCACTGTCCTCTCATAACTCATAAAACTCACAACCCATTAGTATTCTCCTACAACTATCCCTATTTTCCACCATCTCTCTTCCTCTTGACTTTCCCAACCCAAGGAATGTACCCCTTCATTGATCTTAGGCCCTTGGGTGTCCCATTATTTTATCAGGGTCTCTCTGGCACATGTATCTAGGAATCTCTCCGCTGGGAACTCAAGGGAACTAACTACTATGAAGAACTACCAGAAAAAAACAACAACATTTGTTGTTTCAACACAACTCACTCAGGATTTCACTCTTCAGGCCTAACAACCCGGCTCTTCATTCTTCACTTCCAAAATGCTCTAGATATGCTCCAACATGCTCTAGAATTCTCCTTCCATGGATGTGCCAGCTCCAAGCTCTCTTTATTACTCTTTGCTTTCTCCTCATGCACAAAAACTCATTTTGTAAAAACTTTGTCCCAACCCATACAAATTTCCTCCCTTTGGCTTTCCTTTCTTGACTCGCACACTTCCCAAAGCTGATTGTACTCAACCCCCATGTGCCCAATAACTATGGGATGTGACTACTCACACCCACCCTCTTACATGTATTCAATGATTGGCTTTGGGAACACAATAAGAAATTATAAGGTTCATATACAAATAGAAAATGTAGGAAAATGGATTGAATTAATATGCATGGGTAACTCCTCCATAAACCCCCACTTAGGCATTCTCTTAGACTTTCCCCTCTCTTATGGATTAATTCATCCCCCATCTCTATCCATGTCCCCTTAGCAGATGACATCACATTTTATTATTAACACATAGAAATACAATTCGCATATTACATCGCTTTGGCCATAGCCACACATTATATCTACATAAGCATTAATCAAACTAGGGATTATAGTGGGGATGTTACTTTCCCCCTCCCCTACAATTGTGTGTCATCCTCGGTGCACACTATGYCAATATACATATATGAAAATTTACATCACAATACTTTAAAAAATAAAATTATGTAATTTTACACTCTAGCAACAATCCCATCCAAAATCTCATGTTCCTCTCAACTCACCGACCCAAGGAATGCACCATTCGTTTAGMARAGCTAACCCAAGGAACATACCATATGTTTATCAAGTCTAACCCAAGGAATGATCCATTCTTTTATCAAGGTCCCCGGTGCAGTTGGTTAGGACTCTTAGATGTGGTTCCAGAACTCTAGTTGCTCAAAATGGAGTCTCGCATTTCGTTTTCTTCAAAATTGACAAAAAATTGCTAGTATTCTTCCCACATGTTTTCTTCATGCTCCCATGTAGTATTTGCAGAACCATAGTAGGTCCATTGAAACTTTACCAGCCTATGTCTTTGTTCCTGATCACTTTGACTTTCCAATCCAGGATGCATATTGGTTCCACCCGAAAATCCCCTTCGTGCTCCACTTGGATCACATTCCAATCAATTATGTGGTTAGGGTCAGACACATATTTATTTAATAATGATACACAAAATACATTATGCAATCTCATGGATGCAGGAAATGCTTAGAATGTATGCAATTGGCTCTATCTTTTCTAATTTTTCAAAAGGTCCATAATATATTGTTTCCAACTTTGGGAAACTTCCTAATCTCAACAAAATTATCTTCGCCTTCAATTTTAAAAACACATGTTCACCCACTTTGAAATATCTAAACACTCTATTCCTGTCTGCATAAATATTTTACCTATCCTGGGCAATTTTAAATTCTTATTTATCTTTTCCATTTGCTCTTCCATTTCCTTTAACAAATCTGGCCCAGGCCCAACAACTGCTCTGTCTACTGAATTATCCCAACTCACTGGTGTGTTACACTTCCTATCATACAATTCTTCAGATGGACTCATTTTGTATGAGGATTGATAACCATTATTGTAGGAAGATTCAACCAAGAGAATATAATATTCCCACCTTGATGGCTAGTCCATCACATACATCCTAAGCATATCCTAAACTATCTTATTGATCCTCTCGATTTTCCCATCTGACTTTGGATGATACACTATATTGAGATTTAAATTTGTCCCAAAGACTTTGAACAAACCCTTCCAAAAATTGGAAGTAAACTTTAGATCTTTGTCTGAAACTATTGCCTTAGGTACCCCATGTAGCCTAGCAACTTCCTTCATATATATTTCTACAATATTTGTTGCCTTGTGTGTTGTCTTTATTGGAATAAAATGTGTTTCCTTATTCCATTTAAACATAACCATCATGATGCTTCACTGTTCTGGGTAGATTTGTAATAAAATCAACTGTGACAACTTCCCACTTCCATTATGGAATGGGCAATGGCTGTAATATCCCTACTGGATGCCCTATTGTAATAGCCCTATTGTAATTTTTCTTTTATGATGATATATTGTTGATCTAAATTTTCTGATACAATAATATTATCTTTCATATCATTCTTGTACATGTTGATGTTTGCAACATGCACTTCATGAGCTCTCCTGCTGAGTGCATCAACCAATTGATTTTCCTTGCCTTTTATGTTCTTAATTTTAAAGTCGTATTTGCTAAGGAATTCGAGCCATCTATTTTGTTTGGCATTTAATGTTGGATGTAAAAACAAATATTTTAGACCACAATGGTATGTTCTTAGCTCAAATTTCTTACCTATGAGGTAATTCCTTCAAATTTTTCATGCATGCACAATTGTTGCTAACTCCAAGTCATGGGTAGCATAATTTCTCTCACGCGCCTTTAATGTTTTGGACTCATAGCATACCACATGATATTTTTTACTACAGACTCCACCAATCCCTTCCTTGCATGCATCATTGCACACAACAAAATCTTCATCTAGATCTGGAATATTCAATATTGGTACACTTGTCAATATTTCCTTCAAATGTTGAAAACTCCCTTCACACTTGGAAATCCATTAAAATTTCACTCCCTTCTTTTGCTAAGAAGTGATTGGACTTGCAATATTTGAGAATAATTTTATGAATCTTCGGTAATAACTGACAATACCCATGAATGATCTAACCTCTATGACATTTATTGGCACCGACCATCCTCTAATGGCCTATGTCTTCTCAGGATCGACCGATATCCCTTACGCTGAAATTATCTGCCCCAAGTAGTGAATATTCTTTTGATAAAAGATACACTTAGCTTAGCATAAAATTTACGTTCTCTTAAAACTTGCAACACCATTCTTAAATGTTTCTCATGTTCCTTTTTTGAATTAGAGTACACAGGTATATCATCTAGGAACACAATTACAAACTTGTCTAGGTACTCCCTGAACACTCCATTTATCAGGCACATAAATACTGTCAGGGCATTTGATAGTCCAAATGGAACTACCGTGAATTCATAATGCCCATATCGTGGCCTGAATGTTGTCTTTTTTATGTGTTCTACCTTAATGCTCACTTTATGATAGCCTGATCTCATGTCAATCTTGGAAAATATTTTTTCACCTTTCAACTGATCGAACAAATCATCAATCCTTGGAAAAGGATATTTATTCTTTATGGTGACCTTATTCGGTTGTCTAAAATCAATACACAACATTAAGGTTCTGTATTTTTTCTTTATAAAAAGAACTAGGGCTCCCCAAGGTGACAAAMTTGGGTGTATATACCCCTTTCCTAATAATTCTTCAAGATGCATCTACAACTCCTTCAACTCTRGTGTGCTCATTCTATAAGGTTTCWTGGACACCGGGGAAAATCCTGACACTAAATCAATAGAGAAATCAATGTATCTCTTTGGTGGAAATCCAGGGATTTCCCTAAAAACATCTTCAAKATCCCTTAAGACCACATGGTATTCAATGCTTTCCACTTTATCTYTAGCCACCTCCTCCATATGGGATGAAAAAATATGACATCCCTTTTTGAAATTCTTTTTCAACTGCATAGTTGAAATCTCTCTAACAACTAAAACTCTTGGAATTCCTTGAATCTTTCCTTCTTGTCCTTGTTCATGAAGACATGCGATTGTTTTATTGTAACAATCTATGATATCATGTTGTTTTTCCAACCAATTCATGCCGATTAGAAAATCATATGAACCCAATGGTATAATGTTTGCATCTACCTTTGTGCTAATCCCATTCATGTCTATTAGACAATCTTTAACCAACTCATTGATTTTCCTCTTAGCCCTTGTGGCTAACTGAACTAACCAATATTTATTATGATTACTCCTTTGCAAGTGAAACGTTTCAACAATATTAGCATTTATGTAACTATGGCTAGCTCCAAAATGAATCAAAATTGCTATGGGTTGGTTATCAATGTTACCTTCCACTTCAATCATGGGAGATTGATACTCTACTTGCTTGTTGTCCAAGGTTKCATAAATMCTTGGCATGCTTCCTCCCATGTCTTCCACTATTTCATCCTCCTGAATGTTGTGAATAGTCCTCATCCTTTCTCCTTTGTGAGGGTAGTCCCTATATAAGTGATTTCCCTCACATTCTTGACATTGTATAGGTTTCTACCTTGGCCTTTTCCCAAATGAATATGCAGTCTTGTGCTCATTTTGGGATGTCTCACCTTGCTAATTTTCTTGGGTGTTGTTCTTGAAAAAGGGTGGCTTAAAACATTTCTTCCTCGGATACTTTTTCCCTTTCATCTTGTCGTTTTAAGATTTTTGGAAAAATGGCCTTCCTCTGCTTTGTTCATAAAGATGCCTTTCTCTCCTTATGGTTTCCTCCAAGGTCTCGGGGTTATCATATTGTATCTTGTTACTATAGAAGGAGGGTAACCCACTTAGAAACCTTTGGATTTTTACCTTATCCTATTTTATTCCTCCATTTTCATGCTTCCCAACTTGAGTTCAAAGAACTTTTCATCTTTCTATCATATTAATTCTCAGACACATATTTCTCGTGGAAATATCTCTTGAATTGCCTCCATGAGATTATTTTCTCATCAAGGTTCTTGGATTTCTTAAGTTGATCCCACCACATGGATGCCTTTCCTTGAAAGTGGTAGGTGGAAATTATAGCTTCTACCTAGGAGGGGTAATCATGCAACTGGAAATATTTCTTCATTTACAATAGTCATGCCTCAACCTCTTCTCCTTTCCAATGCCCACCATTGAAAGTAGGTGGCTTGATATTCCCAAGTTCAGCTTGCAAGATGTCTGCCTCAGTAATTCTCCTTTTCCTTCGAACAATAGACACACTTGGGATGCTCCATATCCCTGAACTTGCATGAGTTCTTCTAGTGGACTAATTTAGAGAATGATGGTTCCTACTCATGCTTCTTGACTGCCTATCAAATTCCATGATCATCCCTTTTGCTACGAGATATAGATGCTGACACTTGTCTAGAATTAGTTGCTTGCTTGGTGCCAGATTGCTTGTTAAGTTGCTTATGAAACATGTTTAATATTTGAATCATCTATTCCCAACCCTTCATAATCCTTTCATTATCAACTATATAGCTCTGCACTTCCCTATGCAGGCTTCTCATAGTTACAAGCTCTTACATGTCTAAGATCCTATCTCTTCTTCCATTTGACTCTATCTCAACATTCCCCATTATGACATGCATATCTATGATATCTTCCTCATGGATGTAAGATACCTAAGCATCTTCCATAACTCCAATCCTCATATAAGAACCAAAGTTTCTTTCCTGTACCTCTAATTCTGCAAGAAATGTGCATGTAATAATTACTGTTAGAACATGCATAACATAAAACATTTCATCCATTAGAATACATGTTATTTATTTCATTAATTTATGAAGGAAAAATTTCATCAATTCAAATTATGATTCCTTAGATGAATTCCTCTATGAACCATCTTTACAACGGTTGTACCCATTCCTCAATATGAGTTCTGAGCGAAAAGTTATGACATCCACATGTTGCAATTTTCTATTCATTCATTGCTACATAAATCTCTTTATTAATTTCTGGAACATTTAAATAAAAAATTCAAAACTACGGGTTGACATATGTCTTCTACTCCTCAATACCTTTCCAATAACTATTTGTTTTCTCAAATTTGAGCTCCAAGTTGAAAGTTATGGTCAGGAGAAGTTTATGTTGTTTTACCCAATTTATCCTTGTATGCTACATGTGTCTTATTTCACTCCCAACACATTTTTACATACCCAGATCCCAAATATGACTTTATGGTTGTATTCTATGGTTCATAATATTTCCATAGACTACTCTTGTGCCCCAAATGGACTCATGAGTATGAAGTTATGCCCTCGGTAAGAAATATGGTGCCATAATTTTACCCTTATTGTTTTGGCTGTAACTTTCTCATACGAGCTTTGTTTTCTGTACAGTTTAGCTCGTTGGATAAAAAATCCAAGTGGATATCGGTGGCCACCCAACTATTCCACTGGCTCGAAAAAAAAAATTCCACCTTGGCAATTTTTCGGGTTCCAAACTTTCAGGGTCGTTTTGAGGCTCTAAACGACGTTTTTTGGGGATTTGGGGCCTAGGTGGCTGTCGAAATCATTGACCTAGGCTAGTCGAAAACCATTATTCTCGGTTATAMCTTTCCAACGGGATATCATGYRCCTAAGAAGAAKATCGTATGAAAAAATTACGACCCCGAGAAATTGATGTACTAACTTACCCAAACAGGGTCCACATGACTTTTGGCGCCTCATCTCCTAGGGTTAGGTTTTTGGATGTCTAGGGTTTTTGACATCCATGTTTATTGTAAAAATGCCTTTAGAACCTCATTGTAATCATCTTCTTTCGAATGAGCACATCCATCACATCTCTTCTCAGAGATAAGCCACCACCATTCTAGCAAGCTTTTTTTTCGTTGCATTTTACAACTTTAGCTTATTTCCTTATTGAATAGAAAACTCGTTTTACTGTATCTCTATTATTCTGTGTTAAGCATATTTTAATAATCTGTATTCATTTCATTCTGCTCATAAAATCCGTATCAGTGGTATCATATTTCTCTTCTCCTTATAGTCTTAATGCATGTCCCCAACAAGGTCAGGGTACAAAGAATTGGGTCTCGAGCTTGTTTCTCTTGAGGAAAAAAGATCTCACATGCCCAAGCGACCTCTCATGGCGGGAGAAAATAAATATGTTAGGACGCAAGATCCTTTCAAAATTTTGCTTGAGTAAGCCCTCATGCAATAGAGGAATGATATGATGGATAGTTTCATGCAAATCCTTCGATGACTACCAACAAGTGACACATATTCCTCGAGCGGAGGCGCCTCCACCTTCAAGGTACAAATCAACTTCGATATTCCTATATTTGAAGGTTAGATAGACTCATATGTTGTAGAAAAGTGATTGAATCTAATAGAAGGGCATTTTTCTGTCCATAACTTTTCGAATAGATAAAAGATTACTTTTGCACTCCTCAAAGTCATTCCCCATGTCAAAGATTGGTGGGAAAATTTCTGTGAGAAAAAGGAAACAAAGGAACCCTCATTATTTATAGTCGCGGCCACCTGGGAATCCTTCAAGGATGATATTAAGGAACAATAATACCCTATCGGAAGTTATGACGACTTATGTACCAAATGGACCACACTGCAGCAAGAAAGAGACCAAGCAGTGCCAGAGTTCACAAATATCTTCCATACCCTGCACTGCAAACTGGGTATCAAATATTAAGAGTGACATCTGGTACTAAAGTATCACGATGCTCTGCATAGATACATCTAGATCAAAATGGAATTTATGGACATCTCATCCTTATGCACGACATACCGATATGCCGTCAAAATCGAGCAGAAGCTCAAACAAAAGACGCGACAATTTGGGCATGGGAACCCCTCACAACAAACGCAAGGAAAGGGAATCCATAAACCAAAGAACAAAGGATAGATCAAATATGGACAATATCAGGAAAACCAGTCCACGCTGCATGCAAATAAGGAGACCAAAAATTCAAAGAGAGATACCAGGATGTGGTGCGACTTCCATAAGAGCCCTTGGCATAAAATTGCTAACTACCACTCAAAGAAGTCGTTGGTGGCCGAAGTGAAAGTCTTTGAATCAGATGCGGGTTCTGACTCTAAGTCAAAACTAGAAAGGGGAATAAAAATCATTGACGCGGAACCCAATTCCACCGTTGCTACCACCAAGCTTCAGCTTGGTGAACCAGACGAGCCAGAAGAAGAAGAGTGCCTCTTCCATTCACAGATGTGGGTAAAAGGAAACCCACTGCACTTCATCGTTGATAGAGGTAGCCAGAAGAACCTCATCTCAGTAGATTTCATCAAGAGGTTGGCCCTACCGACAACACCACACCCATAACCTTACACCATTGGATGGCTCTGCCAAGGAAGTGATCTCCGCGTCAGCCAACAGTGTTGATTGTCATACGACATCAAGCCCTTCAAAGATGAGGTATTCTGTGATGTTGCTACTCTCGAAGTTTGTAAAGATTTTTTTGGCCAACCTTATTTATGGAAACGTCATGTTGTATATGAGTCTAGGCCTCGTAGTGTTATTATTACTTTGAACAAGAAATTGTACAGGATACTCGAGGCAGTCCCTCCTAGTGCTATTTCCTTGATCTCTACCAAGCAATGTAGGAAGGTCATCTCTTAGACTATGAAATTTATCTTCTTCGTGATTCACTCTCAAATTGAGAAAAATATCGCAGCCACATCCAAGGCCTTCGTGGTTGATCTCTCCACACAACAAAAGCAAGTGGATAAGATCGTGGGATAATACTCAGATATATTCTCCTCTCTTACCAAGGTACCTATGCACTTCCAGGTCAAGCATCCCATTGATATGACCCCAGATGCACTGCTACCCAATGGGCTAGTCTACCATCGCTCTCTGTTAGAAAAAAAGGAGATCAAGAGGTAGATCCAAGAACTGCTCCACAAGGGGCACATTCGTCCCATCTCGTTGCCTTGTGGGAGCCCAATCATGTTGGTGCAAAAGAAAGACGGGACCTGGAAACTCTGCATTGATTATCGGGCCCTAAATAAAATCACAGTCCAAAACCGGTACCTGATTCCCTGAGTCGATGACCTCCTTGATCAGCTCATGGGGGACAAATACTTCAGTAAGATTGATCTGAAGTATGACTATCACCAATTCCCAATAGAATAGACAGATGTATGGAAGATTGCCTTCAAGTCAAAAGAAGATCTTTTTGAATGGTTGGTCATTCCATTTGGTTTGACAAATTCTCCAACAAATTTTATGAGGATGATGGACAATATCCTACGACCTTTCACCAATACTTTTATAGTGGTGTATCTGTATGAAATCCTCATCTACAACAAGACTTGGGCAGAACACTTGCATCATATTCAACAGGTTATGCTCACCCTACAATAGCACAAACTATATGCAAACTTGGAAAAATGCTCCTTTAGCATGGACAAGGTCCATTACTTAGGCTACATCATTGATCAACATGGTGTGCATGTGGATCCAACCAAGATCCAGGTCATCTGTGACTGGCCAACCCCAACTAGACTCACTGAACTTTGGATCTTCTTGGGCCCATCAATTTCTATCGCAGGTTTGTGTTGGGATTCTCTCATATTGCATGGGACCTCAACCAAGTAACCAGGGGTAGAGGTAAGGAAAAATTTGTGTGGGGCCTGTCCCAACAACAAGCCTTCGATGACTTGAAGAAGTGTTTGTGCTCATCCCCAGTACTTTCATTACTGGACCTGCAACATCCCTTTGAGATCGAGACAGATGCTTCATAATATGATGTTGGTGTCATTCTCGCTCAACACAGCGACCCCGTGGAATATCATAGTGAGACACTATCAGATGTTGTTTGTAAGTACCCTACTTACGACAAATAAATGTACTCCATTGTGTAAGCGTACCACCAATAGAGACATTACATTCTTGGGAAGGATACAATCATCCACATTGATCACAAGCCACTACAGTTCATGTATACCCAAGGAAAATTGCAGAATGACTGCCATCAGAAGTGGTCAACATACTTACAATAGTTCCACCTCAACATCAAGTATAAAACATGAAGTACCAACCGAGTTTTTGATTTCCTCAGCCGACCTCCAGTCGTGACACTCACCACGGTGTGAGAATCTTGCGGCCATGAGACCTCTGGATGGCCCCACCTCTACGAGACAGGCCCTCACTTCTCCACCACCTACCAAATGTTGGGTGCCAACTCAGTGGTCGCTAATTTCCATGTTCAGGACAGGTTGTTGTTCCATCTGGGCCATCTTTGCATTCCATCAAGAGAGCGCGCAAAGATGATTTGGGAAGTTCACTACAGTCGGGTGGCAGGACACTTTGGCGTCGAAAAGATAGTGGCAGTGTTGCAGAAACATTTCTATTGGCTGAAAATTCGATAGGATGTCGGCAAGTATATCAAGTCCTGCACCGCCTGTGTTATTTCCAAACCGACCACTAAGAAACAGAGCATGTACACCCCTCTTCCTACTCCTAATAGGATGTGGTAATCCATCTCAATGGACTACATGTCAGGCCTCCCGTCCACCAAGAGGGGAAATAACTATGTTTTTGTGGTCGTTGATCGCTTTTCCAAGATGTTGATTCTAGCTACTTGCAAGAATAAAATAACAATAGAATCCACTGCCAAGATCTTCTTTGAATGAGTATGGGCACATTTTGGGGTCCCACAAACCATTGTCTCAGACCCTCTGGTCACTGTTGGATACCAATCTCACCAAATCCACTTCCTTCCACCCCCAGATAGATGGCCAAACTGAGGTCATTAATCGGATGGTCGTATATATCCTATGCATGTACAATTCAAAAAATCCCCGCACATGGGATGAGATTCTTCCCTATTCCCAACATAGATACAACCGAGCCCTGCATAGCTCAACTGGCCACAACCCCTTTCAGGTGGGGTTGGGATTCCAACCATTGGGCCCCATGGATGTTGCACTACCCCTGGTGACCACCTCGGTCGAATCGTCCCCATCTCCACCAGAAGTTGACAAAGCCACCAGGTTCATTGAGTGGATCCAACACATACGCCAACGGGTTTAGGATATTCTATAGAAGTCTAATGCCAAGTAAAAGCAACACCATGATCAACATCGAATGCCACATAAGTTTCAGGTGGGCGACAAAGATTGGTTGCACTTGCAGAAATAATGCCTTACAAGGCCCCATCGGAAGATTTTCCCACTTTGTTATAGGTTGTAAACCATCACCAATTATGTGGGTGACAATTCTTTTGAGCTCAACATTCCCCCTTTCTTTGGCCTACACCTAGTCTTTAATGTGGCTCTCCTTCGGCCATATTTCCCACCATTATTGGACACCTCAGAGAGAAAAGAAGTTGACACCAACATAGCTCAACCCTGACTGCATGCAACATGCATCCAGTGATCATATTGTGGACACACAAATCAAGGGAACACGACAACAAATGATCCATCTTTATCGAGTCGTCAAAGCAGGGCAGCTCCTGCACCAAGGCAAGTGGCTCACTCGGGGCCAAATTCAAAAGACATTTCCTCATTTGATGGGAGAACTCAATGCAATGGATACCATTTCTTCCTAAGGAGGGAGGATTTATCCAAGTGGATATCGGTGGCCACCCACCTATTCCACTGGCTCGAAAATCATTTTTCCACCTTGTCAATTTTTCGACAGTTTTTCAGGTTCCAAACTTCTAGGGCCGTTTTGAGGCCCTAAACGACGTTTTTTGGGGATTTTGGGCCTAGGTGAATGCCAAAGGTAGTGACTTGGATCAATCATAAATTGTTCTTCTCGGTTATACCTTTCCAACGGGCTATCGTCCACCTAAAAAAAAGATTGTATGCAAAAGTTATGACCTCGGGAAGTTGATGTACTAACTTACCCAAATGGGGCCCACATGACTTTTGGTGCTTCATCTCCTAGGGTTAGGTTTTTGGATGTCTAGGGTTTTTGAAATCCCTGTTTATTGTAAAAATGCCTTGAGAGCCTCATTGTAATCATCTTCTTGCAAATGAGCGCAACCATCACATCTCTTCTCAGAGATAAGCCTCCACCATTCCAGCAAGCTTGTTTTACGTTGCATTTTACAATTTCAGTTTATTTCCTTATTTGAATAGAAAACCAGTTTTATTGTATCTCTGTTATTCTATGTTAAGCATATTTTTATAATATGTATTCATTTCGTTTTGCTCATAAAATGTGGATCAATAACTCTCTATGATTTCTTTTATTTGAGTTGTAGAGACAAAGTGTACCTTAGTACACTATTTTCTAGTGGTTTTTGATTGGATAAAAACATCGTTTAGGGCTCAAAAATGCCCCGCAAGTTAATGACCATCAAAAACCACAAAATTTTCGCATAAAATCGATTGTTTTGCTGCATTAATAACCCTTAAATCTGATTTTTTGATCTCAAATTTGGTGAAATATGAGTAATTTATCTACGCTCCATTGGCCATCAATGATCGATGTTATGCTTTAGCATGCACAATAATTTCCCCAAACTGCTGACTCGATCATCGTACATCGACCCATTTCACCAACAATCGATTTGCACACAACTCTAAACAGGCTGATCTAACCATCAACCATCACTGATCTTTGTTGGTGAATGAAAATCCCTACCAATTCGATTGATGATCCCCGATGACTCTCGAAAACACTTCCCCAATTTGACCAACCCGACCATCATCCGTTGATAACTTCTAGGATGACATGGAAATTGCTAACGTGACATGACATGTGGATGTTGATGTGGCATGACTCATCATCTTGAGGTGTCAACTTGGATGATGTGGCATGACACATGGATGTTGACATGGAATGACACATCATCACCCTCTTTCCTTCATCGACCATCGATCGATTCTCTTGGGCAATCCGAACACATTGTTGAATTCAGACGATGCCTGAACATCGATGATCTCTCTTGCACATTAAAAAACACTTCATTGATTTCAGTCGATGCTCAACCATCAACCCATTAGCGATCAACAATTTCCATTGGCAATTGAAAATACTTTGTTGGATTCTGTTGACGCCCGACTGTCAGCTATCGCCCGTCAAAGATATATTTTGGCTAAACCAACTCTTCGCAATTTCGATTGACCATACCATAGACTGTCGATGATTTCTCTTGGTGAACTTCAACACTTAGAAAAATTTTGACATTTCTCTAATTGATCTAGACCGTCGATCTCCCAATCGAAATGATTTGAATCATTGATTCATCGAACTTCACCCAACTCTACCATCAAACCTCGACCATCAATTTGATCCATTTCAAAATCCCCTGAAATTAATCCTAGCCATTAATTTGTTCAACCTTCAAAACGGTCAAAACACTATGAATTTTTAAATTTATCAAAGAAAATCTCGGTCGTCGATCTCGAGATCAAACATGATCTCGACCGTCGATTGCTGAAATTATTCCCAGCACTATAGGCGACCATTAAAAAGCGAAATTTGACCATTCCAAGTCGAATTTGACTCTACAACTTGTATATTTACTTTATTAAATTTCTTAAACAGACCCGAGTTACTCATACTCAAATTTTACTCATGAATTTGGGGATTTTGCTCTGATTTTTCTTTGATTTTCCCCAAATCCATCACAGACAAGTCTTCAACAATGAATTTGACCAATTTGCAGCCATCTTGGCCCATACAATCCTAGTGTTTGAACTTGAGGCTCTGATACCATAATGTAATGTCCCCCAACCCAACCGAGGGACATTACTGTGCAAAATACTCATAAAAAAGAAATTTGTGCTAGCTAATTAATTTCCTGTAGCTTATAGCTACAAATTACAACCATATTTAATTGCTAATTATATATAACCATAAAATAGATGCATCTACAACATGTTAAATACATACATGAATGCAATAAATATTTCATTACAACAACATATAAATCATTCTCATTTACAGAGATCATGCACAACAATTTAACTCATAAATACAAGACAAAAAAATACAAAAAATTATCTTTAAATAGTATTTATGAAACCAACTGCTTGGGATGAACGTTCACCCCAACCATAGACTGATTGTTCCAAATATCAACAACCAGTCACCCCCGAGATGAGACTAGCAATTCACAAAAGAGGGTAGTCTTTCATTGTCCACTCACAGCTCATAAAACTCACAACCCACTGGTATTCTCCTACAACTATCCCAATTTTCCACCAGCTCTCTTTCTCTTAACCTTTCCAACCCAAGGAATGTACCCCTTCACTGATCTCAGTCTCTTGAGCATCCCATTCGTTTATCGAGGTATCTATGGAACAAGTAGCTAGGAATGTCTTAGTTGGGAACTCAAGGGAACTCACTGCTAGGAAGAACTACCAAAAAACAACAACAACACTTGTTGTTTTAGTGCAACTCACTTGGGAGTTCACTCTTTAGGCTTGACAACTTGTCTCTTCAGTATTCAACTCCAAAACACTCTAGATATTGTAACATCCCCATCCACCCAGGCTGGGCCATGCTACTCCAAAAACACTCTGACATTTCTCTGATACCACAATATATAACGTCATCCAACTTACTTTTGAACAATGGTATTCCAAAATACACTCCATAGATTATACTCTAAACACAAGTATGCACAGTATCACTTGAAGTAACGCACTCAACCCAAGCTTGAGTCACGCCACACAACTTATAACAATGGAAGAAACTTTCTCCTTTTAACACAACTTTAAGCAACGAAAGTAACTCAAACAACTACGCACTAGATTACATATCACATAACACTAATGTGCGCGCAACCATCTTGGTGTCTCACACCAAATCTATTCTCCTTGTGCGCGCACACTGCTTCCCAGTGTGTGCAAGAAAATCTAGCCTATGGTGCACATAGAGTATTCTCTATGTGCACGACCATTCAAACCTCTTCTTCAAGGCACATACCAAAATCATAAGGTTAACTTACAGGAAAACTGTTAACATTTTTCATACTCATGCACAACTACAGGTGCAAGCTATAAGCACCATACTTACATGCACAAACAAAATTAAACATAGTATTGAAAATTACTTATATGCGACAACATACAAGAATTAAACCATATCAAACATAGATAAATATGCACACAGAAAATGAGACAAGCACATAAAACACTTATCTTTTATGAAAGTTACCAACCACACGCATAACTCAGATGTTCCTCCCAACCATAGACTATGTTTCTCATAAGATTTCAGCAACAGGTCACCTCGAGCTGGGGCTTAACTCCACTAGGTAAAAAGGGTTCCTAGTGACAGGCTAAGGTCTCATACTCAAACATAATTTCTCATTCCAAGCTGCCCGCTTCTGCAACTAGCCTACAATCTCTCATTCCACGTGCACCTGTCACACCCAAGGAAGTGTGCCCCTTATTTTCTCAACAGTCCTTTGAATTCCCCACTACCCTTCCAGGATTACCAACAACAGGCTGGAAAGGAAGTATCTGATCCCTACATCTAATTCCCAACACACTAGGGAACAATTCCCAACAAATATCTCACCCAAAGAGACTGCTCATGGGCCTGACAACCTGCCTCTTCAACAACAAATATCTCACCCAGAGAGACTACTCACGGTCCTAACAACCCTTCTCTTCGACATAAAGACTTGGATTAAAATAAATAAACCCATTTACAAGCTTCTTTGTGAAGATAAGGTAATAATCATATTTTCCATACGGTCTGATCCCCTTATGCTCACGAGATCCTAAAACATGAATAATCTCCAGAATGAATTTCCCCAGAATGAGTCTCCCCTACAAAATACACTAAGGCTAGAAATATATATCACATGCCTTAATATCAACACTTGTCACCTTCATAAGTAGCTTAAGACACTTGGTGACTCATTTCCTACCCTCGAGAACTTTACACTTTTCTAGAAATATTATAAAATATTCCCCTAAGAATTAAGTCTCACCCCCTTTTCCATTTTCTAGTGGATTCATCCCCTCATTTCTTTTCATCTGAGTCTGTCTATACACAATAATGTAATATTATATTAAAAATTGTGATCATATTTACATGGATAGTTGCACATGCCTATATACATCTCGACTCAACAGCCTCATAATCACACAACCTCTCCGGCCTCAATACATATACATTAATGTATACACATATATGACTCATATCTACACACACTCCCAATTCATTACCACAGACTTACCAAAGTGTGCACAACACTGTGAAATGTGCACACTAATACCCAGGTGCACACAACACCATGAAATGTGTGCACCCCGACTTTGATAACAATTATTCGTGCACTACTCAGGTGTGCACAACATCAAAACTTAGTGCCAATGACTCACCAACCTATATGTACATTTACACTTATAATTGATACCATGACTCACCAGCCTATATGTAAAAATAAAACTGATTTGGAATAGGGACACTTCATTCCCCTCCCCCTTATTTATGCATTGTCCTCATTGCATCGTATACACATGTACATACAAAATTCAAAAATTTTCAAAAATATATAGATACTCTACCCGCATAGCATCCTCGAGTTCCCAGGTTGCATCCTCAGGACCGTACTAGGTCCATTGAACCTTTACCAACTCCATGGCTTGATTATGGAGCTGTTTGATTTTACAATCCAACATGCAAACTGGTTGTACTTGAAAATCGTTTTCTGCCTCCACCTGAATCACATTCCAACCAATAATATGATTAACATTAGGTATGTACGTTTTAAGAAATGACACAAGGAAAACATTATGAATACAAAAGGATGTAGGCAATGCAAGCATATATGCGACATGACCGATCCTCTCTAGGATTTCAAATGGCCCACAGTAGCACGCTGCTAACTTAGAACACATCCCCAACTTTAGGGAAGTTCGCCCGAATTTCACTTTCAAAAACATGTGGTCACCCACTTTAAACTCTCTGTGGGTTCTTCCTTTATCTGCACAGATTTTCTTCCTTTATTGGGCACCCTTTAGAATCTTCCTGATATTTACCATCTGCTCCTCCATTTCCCAGAGCATATCTGGCCCAACCACTGCGTGGTATGTTGGGTTGTCCCAACTCACAGGCGTGTTACACTTTCTACCATAAAGTGTTTCAAATGGGCTCATAGTTAAGGATGTCTGATACCCATTGTTGTAATCAAACTGTACCAAATGAAGGTAGTATTCCCATTATGATGGTTTATCCATCACATACATCTTGAGAATATATTCAATCACCCGATTTATTCTCTCTATTTGACCATATGTCTCAGGGTGATAGGTTGTGCTGAAATTCAGATTTGTCCCAAATCCTTTGAATATCTCTTTCTTTGTCAGACACAATTGTCTTAGGTATACCATGTAGCTTAGCGATTTCTCGCATGTATATCTCAACAATGTTAGCTACCTTGTGAACTGACTTCACTAGAATAAAATGGGCAACTTTAGTAAGTTTTTCCACCACCACGATAATAGAATCATGTTGATTACCAGTCTTAGGAAACTTAGTAATGAAATCCATGGTCACAACTTCCCACTTCCACTCTGGAATGGGTAAAGGTTGTAGCAAACCAGTTGGATGTCTATGATCAGCCTTAACCTTTTGACATTCAAGGCATCTAGCAATAAAATCAACAACTTCCTTTTTCATACTTGGCCAATAGTATTGTTTTTTTACTACGACAATTATATTCTAGTAGCTCGGATGTCCAACATAAGGAACCTTATGCATCTCTGATAGTAATATAATTTTCAACTCTTGATTATTTGGCACATAGACTCTACGTATATACACGAGGATCCCATCCTCTCTTAGCTCATAACCTTCCAAATTATGTTGTGACATACCTTGTTGTAAGTTATCCTTTATGTCCACATAGCACACATATTAATTGGCAACTTCTAAAATTTTGTCACGCAAATTAGATTTGTACATGCTAACAGTTGTAGCATGCATCACATGCACCCTCCTACTGAGTGCATCAACCACCTTGTTCTCCTTTCCTATTTTATGATTTATGTCAAAGTCATACTCACTGAGGAATTGTAACCACCTGCTTTGTCTTGCATTCAAACTTGGTTTTCCAAACAGATACTTCAAACCACTATGGTATGTCCTCAACTCAAATATTTTACCCATGTGTTATAGCAAGATTTGCTTCACCCTATGCAATCTTGCATAAAGGGCCTTTTTCCATTTCCCTATGCAAACTTTTCATCCCTTTTTGCAAAATCCCAGAGCTAAAAAATACATTTTTTCCACATGTATGCACCTTGCCTACTATACAACATGCGTATACGCAGGCTGCACCACTACAACCCACGTACAATGGGATTTGTGCCCAAAAATGAAAAATGGTGTCAGGTTTCCATGTCACGACAGGAGATATATGATCCTTGGCCTTCCATATACTGGAAACATTCTGACTCGGCCCTTCAATTCCATTTGAAGGCTATAAATGGGCCAATTCTGGGCTATGGGAAAAAGGAGAAAGAATTCAACTTTGAGAGCAAAGTTACTCTGGAGAAATTATTTACTTCATATTGAGTCTGCATCCCTTTGTCCTTTAAGTCTGAACACAATGTTCAGCCCCCAAGCTCTTCCCTTATTGATTGATAACTTCATTGTCTATATTTTATGAGCTTGCCTTTGGTGGAGGATTGAAGTGGTGCAGGCCCAGCTAGAAGGAACTTAGTTTCTCAATTCCAAACCGTGCCGACATGAAAGTCTGTAACATTTTCACTTCTGGTGATCATATATTAATAGAAATACTATTTTCCCATCCAATTGATATCTTGAAAATATTTAAATTATTATTCCATGGGCGTATTTGTCATGTTTATTAATTAATTATGCTATTGAATGTGCTAACATCATATATTATCACAGTATGCTTGTTTTTCTTGGTTGTTGAGGACTAGTTGCATGTATATTGTTTTGGGTTAAGTGCTCAATGGTGGACTTCATCGAACGTCTGGACGAGGTAGGCCTTTTATCTTGTCTTGCTAGCATATTTGTTTATATAGCATACTTGATAATAGAGTTGATTTTTGCAGCCATTTCCGTATGTTGTGGTTTTCCCCTAGCCATAGAGATATTTTCCTCGTAACAGAATTGGCAACCATACTAGGGATACAATCTTCTTTCTTGGGGTTTGGAGTGTTTTTCTCCTTAGATTGCTCTCATTCCTATTGCGTTTCTTGTCATGTCATTTCTTGTCATCCTTTGTTCACTCTGAGTCTGAGTTTTTTAGCCTTCTCCCTTAATTAGATTTTTTTTTGAAACACATACATGGCTTTTTGCTTGACAGTCACGTATATACGCGGGTTGTCTTTCTGCAAGCTGTGTACATATGCTCTGTTTACTTGAACAGACACGTACATCAACCTTCTTTGCTTGTTTTTTGGGTGGGTTTTGATGATTGTTGGGTCTTCTTGGGTCTCTGTAGTGACTGTTAAGTGTCTGTGGGATGACAGGAAACCTATCTTTGGTTGAATTTTTGGGCAGAGTCTTTCTCGTCATTTTTTCATTTTGATTGTCCTTGTACATTGGGATGGGTGTTTTTTCTTCTTGGCATCCTACTTGAGTTGTCTGTTTCTATACACAATAGAGTCTTTATATATCAAGTTGTTGTTCAGTCCATGTATTTTCATTTTCCTTATATTGAAAATACAAAAATATTAGGCATTTTGCATTGCTTGGCATTTTGATCTTTTGAGTCTTTTTTCATTAGCTTAGTGCATGTAAAGGAAGATCACATTTTTACTTCATAACTGCAGAGTTGAAATTGAAAATTGCATTTGTTTTAAGAAGCATATCATTCATTGAAAATTGAAGTTAGGACTTTGCATTATATTCATATTTACTTTACTTGTTGATTCATAACATAATGAGTTTCACTACCATACCTTTTTTAGTAAGCACAACCATTAAAATTAACGTTATAATTTAAAATTGATTAGTCACGACTTTATTTTCTAGGGTGCACAAACTAGCTTAGGATTTAGTGCCTTGGAATAACATTTTGTGAGTAAACTTCTCCAAGGCAATTAAATCAAGATATGTGTCTGACAAAGGGAGTGGAGAAATCCATTGTATAATTGGTAATATCAGGAGGCTCCACTTACACCAGAGTTAATCACGAGGTCATGCGAGGTTGGTTGAAGGGATATCCCCCCAATACCTTCTTAGCATCATAGATATTTCTGGGGATCTATTCGTATCTGGGGATCTTGCTAGTTCCTTTACCTCTATGAGAGGTGGTACTTTCAAGGTTTCAGGCTTTTCTACCCTGCCCATACGGTGGACCTAACTTACGACTTCTCACCTGTGCATCAGTTATACATTGGTTGTTTAGTTGCTTGACTTAGGTGCCACAGAGGTTACTTGCAGGGGTTATTCTGCATGTACCCTGGGTCAGATAAGGGTTAGACATCACATAACCTTTATGGAGGATTACCTCTATGGATCTGACGGACTGGTGTTAATCCCACGAGGGCCCTTATAACTGATTATGTTACCTCCGATCTTTAGCAGGGAATCTCAGGCCCCTATGTTAAAATATTGTGTAACTGCAAAGAACATTCTTATCCCCTTTTGTGGATAAAGTAAAAGATAAAAATATATATTATTGATTAGATCAATCCCCTTTTGTGGATTGATCATGTCGGTCATTGTAATTGACCAAATCCCCTTTTGTGGATTGGTCAAACCCTAATTCTAATATGCAAATTAAGAAGTCGACCCCCAAGAAAATTAAAGTGGTTCTAACCACCCAGAAAGATGAGTCGGCCCTGCCAGTGAAGAGACACCTCCTTTCAGTGCTTTCCAGTTTGTATAAATAAAGGAAGCCAACCACTCATTTGTTCACTCACTCAGCTCACTCATCTAGTGTGCAAATATTGAAGGAAACTGCAATTGTCGGAAGAAGGAAGAGAGAGAGAGGCACATTTCTTGGGAGAGGATATTCTCTAGTGTTTGGTTTATTGTCTTGGATATTTTATGGTCTAGAATCATGGTAGTTTGTCTCTCATAGAGAGAGATTTATTCTGGAGTTGTACTTGGTTATCGAATCTATATTAAAGAAGTTTTGTTGGGTTTTCTTCCCCTTGAGGGTTTCCCAGGATAAATATTGTGTATCTTGTGATTGTGTTTCTCTCAATGATCCTATCTATGCTATGGTTATCTAGTAAATTGAAAAGTAAACTAAAGATAGTTGAAACTTTAACATGGTATCAGAGCTAAGCCGAAGAGAGCATCTTTCACATAAAAAGAAAAAACGTCATTGTTGTCGTACAAGAAAATTAGAGTTTTTTATTAAAGAGGAATTTCATCCCAAAGATCGTCTAGAAAGTATGCCCTAGCCTAAGGAACTCATTGGCACCTTCAACACACCTTTTCAGTGGATAGAACTCCTGGAAAGTGAAACCCTAGTTTTCACCAGTACCAGAAAACTAGAAGCACCAGTCCAGAAATCCGTTGGTCCAGTTTCAAGGGTCAGAAATTGGAATTTTAAGAAACTAACTATACTAGCATACTCGCCTCAGTCCAGTGCATCCTTTAGTGAGTTCAGTTTTCAGATCCAAGAAATTTTATTTTTTTATTATTTCTATAGCCCAGAGGGCTAGGGTTTCTACTGCAAGAAATAATGGCTACCGGTATGAGGGTAGGAGACAGGTTGGAAGGATCTGGAAACTTCAGATCTTGGAAGCATAGTTTGCAGATGATTCTAGACGAGAACATGTCACAGTGAGTGTACTGGAACCAGAGGAAGAAGAACACAAGACCAAGCATAAGGAAAAGAAAAGAAAGTATCAAGCACATGTGGTAGAGGAAGAGGAATCTCCTCCCTCAAAGAAAGCTTTAGTAGAAATTGAGGATTATGTACTTTAATTTGAAGATAGTTGATCTGAATAAAGATAGCAAATGGTGGAGTCTGTGGAGCCTCCCCACACAAAAACAAAAGATAAGTATTCATGTTTATTTTTAGTATCTTGTTTACTTTAATAATTTATCAGTACAAGTTAGATTTTTGTGAGAATATTGATTAACCTTGTTTCACTTTAGTGTCTATGCAAAATTATGAAGGAAGTATCAAAGAAGAGGATAAAGAAAGAGATAAAATATTTATTTCAGGTATGATCACTCATGAGAGTGACAAAGGTATGTGTTTAGTTATGATAGTAAGGGAAA
>SNQJ01S0101675.1:37451-54630 GCA_010110895.2 Picea sitchensis
CTTGCCCTTAAAAAAGCCTATCCTTCCTAAAGAAGGTACCACAGTAGGCTTTCCCAAAACTTCCCAAGTTTCTTATGTCATAATATTCATTTGTGTTTCTTCATCCAAGACTATACAGTCAATGTCGAAGTCTTTTATTCTTGCACTTATGTGTTTTTTTTCTTTCAGGCTTTCTGGTAAACTGACATATTTATGAACATCCATCGTTTCTTCCAACTATGATAACATAGTCTGAACTTCCGCTGACCTTTTCTATTTACGAATTTCTAAGATACCCTTAGTCTCTTGACTCTTTTCATAATTTTCTTGTCTTGTGCCTCTCCCTTCAACTTTAGCAATAATCCTTGGACAATCCTCAACCTTATGACCAACAAAATTACAACAAAGACAAATAGCGCCTACCTCAGGGCATTCCTTAGCAATATGTTCCAGACTTCTGCAATTATAACACAAAGTCAATCCTCTTTTTCTCTTAAATGTTCCCCAATCTTTTCTGTACTGTGCACCTCCCCTAGGATCCTAATGCTGGACTTGCAATCTACAAAAATTCTTTCTAGGTTCCTGCATCTACTTATCAATCCAAAAACTCTTTCTATGCATATGAATAACATATCTTTCTTCAATTCCATTAAATTTACTCAAACCAACTCTTTCTTTTAACTACGCCCTAGCCTTCAAACTAGGACATAATATATTAAACATACTTAAATTCATGCTTTCAAAACAAACATTTTCACTTATCTTTCTCTTACCAAAGCATAAAGCTTGCCTCTTTTAGAATCTTACCTCTTTTCTTCAGAACAACTTAATTTCTTGGCACAAAGCTTCGCAAGTCAAGTAGAGTACTACACACTTCAGCAACAGACATATGCACAAAGCTTTTCTTTTTCTTTACTTCAATTCCCAACAATCACAGTTTCAGGTCTTGACAATGGAACCATTTGTTGGCACGGGGGAAAACCTAGGGTTCAATGCTTAACAATGCACCAACAAAACCTCGGACTATCGACCCTTTTGGCAACACCTATGAAGCAGGCGAAGTCTCACCTGAGGTAGAAGCAGGGGGGGTTACAGGACACAGGTGTCTGTAACCAGGCTGGGACACGAATTTGTGATAAGAACACTTCGCAAAATATTTTGTTAACGCTTAGGAAGTGAACATGCATTATTTTATTAACCTCATTAACACCACAAATCGTAATCAAAGACAAATAAGCACAATAAAAAGAAATGATTATGCACCCTGAGCACTTAGCACTTAACACTGTGAGTTAAGTCTAGCATTCATTTACCCTTTAAAATAAGTAAAGTACTTAAGAAATCAAATATATATTCATTATACATCATAATCAAAGCACTATGAAAATGCATAACATAATTGACACTGCACAAAGCAAACCATGAGACACCAGATATACGTGGTTCACGCCAAGGTGGGGCTACATCCACAAACCACTTCACATCTTTATTATTCACCAAAATCTTACATCCAGTCACTCATGTGCACCAAGACACAGATTCAAACTCCGCACAAGACAGGAGATCTGCGCACTAAGCACTAGATCCTCCTTGTTTACCTTCCGAAAATAGGTCAAATGCACAGAGCCAAAATCTCTTATCACGACACTTAGCACCTGCTCCACACTGAGCATCGCAAGCACTAAGCACATTCTACAAAATCACAGTTGAGCACAAAGACTCAACCACATACATTCCTTCACACACATAACTACTACTTCTACAATACATTCCTCTTTATTTATACTTTACAAAATCTTACAATAAGGCCTAAACATGGGGAAAACCCATGGGCCGACATCCCATAAACCCATTACAAAACCTAGAGGAACCTAGACTGGGTCCACATAACCCTCAAAATAGGTGAGATCCATGATCTCATCTCCGTCTAGGCGCTCCTACTATGACCAACGTGTCGAAGTCCAAAAGTGGGCCAAAACCTCCAAAACTAACCAAAGTTTCCCCAAAACTTGGTCGAGGGCCAACAATGCACATACAATTCAAGAAAGGTATTATTCATTGTTTGAATATTTACACCTGCAAAATTCAGTCCTACAAAGATTTAACACACTCACATGATGGACAAAAGTCTGAACATATCATTTAACATTAGACACTCGAAACTGAGTAATTCTATTCTCAATTGTACACATATTGACATAAAGCCTTCTCCTCTAATGGCCTTTCCAATATCTTCCTTTGGCCTAATTCTCTCACTTAATGGCCACTTCCTTGGCCCATTCTACATTCATTTGGCCACCCTCTCATGCCCATAGGCTTACAAATTTAATACAAAATGATTCTGAAACTACAATTTGTTTCAGATCCTAAAAACCCTCATACAAATCCCTAGGTTCCTAGATCCACTAAATCTTCATTCTAGATCCACAATGCACTCAAGAGAGATAAAACCAAYCCTAATATCTCTCTAATTCCTCACAACTCTCTATAACTAACTCAATTACAATTCATTCCACAACTAATACAAGTTTTATAGAATTCCTTCAAACATAGGAATTTTCATCAATTACACAATTAAACTCAAATAAATCCAAGACCCCTTGGTCTAGTCAAACATGCTTGGTTTTGGAGGAAGGATGATCTTGCATCAGACTCCCAAGGAATGAAAAGTGTTCATGATCTCCTGATCACGAGTTTCAATTTTTGAAATCCTCCCGGATCCCATACTTTATGTTGTTGCTTACTTGCCTTGTTGCCTTGTTGTATTGTTGTTGACTGCAACTTCCCATTTTCTCTACTAATGTAAACATTCTTTGCTTATGCATGTCTTCTCTAATACATATTCACCATCAACATCCTCATTTATTTAATTTCCATGTCCAATCTATCCTCTAGCTGGTACATACTACTACAAACTTGCTGTTGAAAATTGTTGTTGTTGTTGTTCACTAGTTGTTGCATTACTTCTCCATATCTCCATCTAAAAGTATTTGAGATATTTAAATCCATTGCAAAAAAATTAATTATATCTTCAGGATTCTTACTCTCAATTATTCAATCTCCCTTATCAATCCTTGGCTTGATCAACCATTCCTCAAGCATATTCAGTTCTTCATCAAAGTCAGTGAGCACTATATCAAAGTGTTGTCCTTTAACCTCTTCCTTGTTCTCTGAAACAACAAGTTCCTGCAACAAATCCTCCATCTCTGCATCAATTAATAACAAGTGATATAGGTATCGATCATCATCATGAAACAATGTTGTCTCCTTCTTCTCCATGACATAATTATGAATCTGTCTGCCTTTTCTTTCTTCAACACCTGCAAACATACACCAATGATTAGTTGTAAAACTATGAGACTTTGAAGTCTCTATTGATGTTCTGAGTATCATCTTTCTTTGCTCCAATGCAACATCAAATTCCTCATCTACCTCTTCTGGCATCATCCTCTTGTGATGGTCTGAACACCTCATCAAACTATCAACAATACCTTCCTTTTCAACAATTTAAGTTGCAACTTGTGTGTAGCCCTCTCCTTGGCTTCCTTCATGAGATAACATCTCATCTCCTTTCATAACATAATTATGATTATGTTCTACTTCTATGCTTTCACAAAGCATATCTCCATATTCAAAAATCTTTATGATAGTTCTAGATGATTGTCCAACTTCTTCCCTTGCACAACCTACAATCATACAAAAATTATTAGATTTAAAAACATAAGGCTTTCTAGGCTTATTTGATTTCTCTTTCAACATATCCTTATGTTTATCTTCACCATCATCTTATTCAAGGAATGATCCTTTCTCTAGTTCACAAAAGTGAACTTCCTCCTCTGTTAGTTACCTCTTCTTGAACTCATCTCCTCTAAATTTCTCCTTCTTCAGAAATCACCTAACATGTGCTTCAATCTCCTCAAGCTTTTCCTCAGCTTCCTTGCAAACAATTGCATCACAAGCCACATGACTTTCTTATTTAGATTCCATCCTTGTATTTGGTTCTCCTCTATCTTATTTTGTAGAAACTATCCAATGTAACTAAGTTGTATCCTTAACTCAGCAAATCTGTTGTCAAGTTCCTCTTGACTCATCCTCTTTATGCCTTTTTCCTTGGCATATTCCTTTCCTCGATTGTGGCTTCTTCTAGAACCTTCATAATTACCATCAGTAGTCATTTTCACCTCTACTTTTGTGAACATCTCCTTGTTCATTGCGAATTGCATCAATCCCCTGTAGTAAATCTCCCCATATGCTACCTAATACCTCACCAAGCTTCCCCTTGAGCTGTGACCTTTTGGTATTAAAGGTTATTTCCACTGGAACCTTCTGTGTTGGATAATTGGTTTTCATTGATGTTGTTGGATATATGGTTTTAATTGATGTCAATAGAATTGGTTTTCATTGATGTCAACAGATGTGATGGGTGCATTTGAAGAAGTCTACAAGAAGCCCCAGAGGTGTGGTTATGAAACCCGAAGTTGTTTGAGGAATAAGGATATGAAGTATAGTGTAAATGTAGGTAACACACTCATAGATGGATAGTCCTCATCATATTTTTTCCAATGGAAGGTGGTACATCACATGGTTACTCACGGTTGAGGAGATATGTTGTCTTGAATATGGAAGCCCCGAAGTATGATTAAGAAGCCCTAAACAATTGTAACAAGAAGTGACAAGTTGTCCCCAAATTAATTAAAAGAAGAAAAATTGTTGCAAACAAAATTTACAAGTCGGCCCCATTGCAATAAATATTAAGGATGTTGTTGGTAAAGTAGGCCTCAATGGAATAATCATTAAAAATTAAATTGAATTTTATTTGGATCAAGTCAGCCCTTAAAAGATGGTGTCATATATAGTATAAATAAGGCATCTAGGAGTTCATTTGTTACATTAATTAAAGTGATTTTTATCTGAGGTAACCAAGGAGATATGAGGTGAATTTCAGAGGGAATATGAAGTGAATAAGGGAGAAATTCCAATGGAGGATGAAGTCTTGAGATGATGTGTTCTAAGGTATCTTATTTAAAGGTCATCTTACCATTTTCACTATACTTGTTTTTATAGAATGATTCAGATAGTGAAAATTGGACGTTGTTGAGAAGACATATCAAGGTACATGTAGTAAAAATTCCAGCTTCTGGGTCGTATAAGACTTAAGATTGTATAACTTTTTGGCAGTACACTCTATGGAGATGGGGTTTTAACTAGTCCTAAAACTAGTCTCAAACAATTGTTCGAGTAAAATGGTCATAACTTATTCATATAGGATCCAAATTATGTAAGGACCAATTCAGTGGAAATATAAAACTCTAGTATTTTGGTTTGGTGGAATGTATCAAATATTGTGAGCATGTGGCATCTTGCAGGTTCTCTCTCCAGGAATGGGATGGAGATTCAGCAGGGTATACCATTTTGCTATAACTTCTTTTCTAAGAAGTTTCAGACCTTTAAATTTTGAGGAGATGGAAGAAAGATATCAAAGTATATATGGTTAAGAGTACATACCTAAATTCTGAGTGAGGAGTTATTCTTGTTGAGATTTAGGGTTTGTGACTAATCCAAAACTAGTTCCATTGAAAGTGAGGGAAAGTTTGATTAAGGTGATATTCTCTTGTTTTTGAAGATGAGAAAAGATACATATACGTAATTTTTATTGTATATAGGACACTACCATATCAGGGGTATGATTTACATGTGTTAATGAGGGTTATGTTTATAATTTTATGCAAGGCATGTCTTGATGATGATTGTACATGATATGGTACACCTTGTGATGATATGATACATTTTTAGAAATATGTAATTGGTTATATTGGTATATGGTTTGGTATATGTGATGGTGATGTTATAACATGCTTGAGGCACATATTATGGTACTTAGTTGAGGCACAATTGATGATATCTTATGATACATGGTGCATGGCATGATTGAGACATATCATGGCAGTGCATATCTTGGTGATGTTATGGTACATTGCTAGAGGAAATTCTTGGTGATATTGGTACATGTTGAGACACATCTTGGTGATATTTATAGTTCATGATTTGATACTTATTTTGGCACATGGTTTAGGAACATATCTTGATGATGATATAATTTACATTATTAAGTCCTATTGAAGTGATCTTGGTATGTGATATGGTATAGGTTTTGGTACATGGATGATGAATGATATGGTACAAGTTGATGTATATGGTTGATGTTCATGGTATGGTATAGGTTGATGTACATGGTAGTATGCAGGTTTGATGTACATGTATGACAATGGTTTTAGTTTGATATATGGAGTGGATCTTATTATAGTTGGTTGATGACGATATATCATTATTAAAAGATAGTGAAAGGTTGGATGATGGGTTGATCATCAGTTATAGGTGATAATGACAATAGAAAGTGTTAGGATTGATATATCGATTGATAGGTAGAAATATGATTGGAATTTTTCAAGTTTATCAATAGTAGTGATAGTTTGAGTCTACACTTGTATTTCGAGCTTGAATGAGGGGAAAGAAGGGGTTGTAGCCTCCTTTCGATAGTGCCAGAAGAACTCGGGGTTGGAGATTCATTCAAGGTTAGACCTTCTATAAATCAAGGGGTCATAGCCTACTTTTGGTTGGAGCTAGAGAACACAAGGAGTTGGAGCCTGAGAATAGGGTTTTGTAGCCTCCTTCTTGTTGTAGGCATAGAATTGGGGATTTGGAGTTTCCTTCAGTTTGGTGTTTGTAAATCAGGGGGTTGGTGCTAGAAATTTGGAAGTTGGTTCTTCCCTCTCATCTATTATGATATATAAGAAATAATTTCATAGTTTTCTCCCACTTTGGAACATAAAATTCTAGTGTATTTTGCATTTGATGTGATATTGTTGATTGGTGCCTACTTGTATGTTTATATTGTCATGATATATTGAATGAAATCATAGAAATGATATAAATACTATTAGTAAAGTTGAATTTTATATATTGTGATTCAGAGGGTGGTAAAGTGTTCATATTGATTCACCCCTCTCGGTGTTGCTTATTGTGAGCACTCTCTGCTCTTCTTTTTGGCTCTGCCTCTTTCTCACCTTCGCCAGGAGACTTCAGCGATTCTCTCACTTCCAATCCTTGGTTTAAAGTGTTACAACTGCTCCTTTTGTGGGTTCTGCCACAATATTCGCGGGGATCTCTTTCTTCCTCTGTCACAGCTCTACTGGTTGTGGGTTGCAACCATATCCTTTTGTTGCTACATGTTAATTAACACCAACATTGTTAAAGACGGGATAAGATATATGACTCATGCCTTCAGGATGTGTTTGCGGGGATCGCGTGTGCGTTCTCGGTGCGCCGGATGGACGTCTCATCACAACATACGCAATTTCCTCGTGTTCTCCTCTATACATTTCTCTGAATCAAATCAGTTCTGTTGCTATGTCTACTTGATGTCAAATTACATGTTCTCCATTTCAGTCTTGGGGAAGAATTGCTTTGATGCCAAAATGAACTTAGTTCATTTTAAGATTATTCCATCCACAATGATCAGTGCATAGAAAATTAAATTTCCTTAGCCCGATACCTGAATGATGACCTCCGACCGCCACCCGGTTATGCATAATTCGCTCAATTTTCTCATACAAGATTTGTTTTGCACTCAGAATTAACACATAGACCCAATTATCCTCGTTAGCAACAAGGTTATGAGAATGCTTTGTTTTCGCACCGATCAAGCACTTTCAGAACTAGGTGCTCATCTCCATAAAACCATATGCTGAATCCATGGACCAAAATTCCACTCGTCGACTCCTTTCATCTTGGCACACACCACCATAAGACTCAACACTGTGACCACATGCTCACGCTATTGGGGCTTAACTCTCCATGGGCCTTTCATAACTTTAGATGCCTTCAATTTTCCATAGTTGATCATCACAGGATGGACGATCTTGATCTCTCATCGGAGTCTTCTATCTTTGGCTCCTTACCATTGATCGTCTCCCGATCAGACGACTTATATTTTCCCTACAAACATTAGCCAAGAATGTCCTTTCGGATTTCCTTTCATGAGTTACCCTTTTTAGCTCCGCGCCATGTCGTGTGAAATGATCACTTTGATGGATGGTTGATCTCATCCTCGGATGCGTCTCGTTGGATGATCTAGATCTAATGTCACTTCCAACGTTGGAGTTTGTTGTCGCCTCCCTGGGATCATCCATTCGAACTATCCACTTTGACGGTCTTCCTCTTCCCTATTAGACTTTGAGCACCTAGAGCCTCTCGATCATTCATCTATGAGTATCTAATGGTCACGGATCACCATCATGCTTCCATTGCGCTAGTGCTTTGCCACATAGGCCTACACATGGATTCCACATGTCCCTTGTCTACTCATCCACATGTCTCTTTATTACTCAAACACGTAACTTCAACGTGTTCGTACCTCATTCGTTGATGTTATGTCTGTGTCTCTATCAACTGACATGTGTCCTATTTTGGACCATCAACTCTGAATAGATCTCAGTCGTCTATCAATGTCCTTCTATAAAAGTCTCTTGAGAATTTGATTCTAAAATATAGACTCTGAAATTCTTTACACCACTGCTTCAGAACCCGATTCCTTGACCATTCTCTTTCATTGGTATTTCTCTCATTTCCCAATCTGCACCGTCAATTGGACCTTTCTTCGTCGGATTGTTTTCAACTTCTCTACTTTGATGTACTAACTCCAAAGGTCTTCAAACCGTTTTCTGCACTGTTGATCTAGCTGTTCTGATTGATCATTGTCGTAGATCAAACTTCAAATATTAGAGTTCCTTTCCACTTTACACTCTGATACTTAGACTCCGAAATCCCTTTCACCATTTCATGATTCTCTTTCGATCCTAATCTATAATTGATACTTAATCAACCATTGAGTGGATGGTTGAAATCCCTCCATAGTTTTACAACATCTCGCAGCTCTCGCTCACTTAGTTCTCAATCCGACAGTTGCAATTGATTACGATCCAACGATTATAAAGAATCTTGATAGGGATCTAATGATTCTTGTTTCTTGATCACCTGTAAAGGATTTCTTCCTCTATTCATGCTTGATTTCACACATAATTGTATTTTACCCTAGTGCCTCCTCGGTTTCAATACAATCAAAGGATCATTATTGATCATGTCGTGATCAACAATGTATCGTTGCGTTTAGGAGGTTTGTGAACGTTGGCAGCGAACGATCATAGCGATTTAACACTCACAGTGGACGCGGAGGTCTTAACATATCATTTGGCATTAGACGCTCGAAGAGAGATTGATTTATTATCAATTGTGCCATGTTGGCGCATTGATTTTACCGCAAGATTCTCTTGTATTTAACCAGTATCTTCATTTTGGCTGATTCTCTCGCCAATGGCCGCTTCAGCGGCACCGTTATGCATTCCTCGTACCCTCTCGTTCCATGGAAGCACAAATTTGTACAAAGGGATTAAAGCGCAGTTGTTTTAGATCTAAAGGCTTCATACCAGTCTCCGGGATCCTCTGGATCCTCTGCGATCCTCATTACCAGATCCGCAATTGCGCTCCGGAGATGCAGAGCCAGCCTATTGTCTCAATCTAAGTCCTCAAAACTCTCGAGAACTAATTCAATTACAATACATTCCAAAACTAATACAAGTTTTCTAGAATTCCTTCAAACATGGGATTTTTCATCAATTACACAATTAAATTCAAATAAACCCCAAGACCCCTTGGTCTAGTCAAAATTACTTTATTTTGGAATTGGGATGTTCATGCATCACAATTCTAGCTATGTCTTGAGGGGTCATCGGTCAAAAGGCTAGTGGTTGATTTTCCTTCCATCCCAAAATTTTAGGGAAGAAAAGGGAGTCCTCTATGAGGTAAGGATTATCGACCTTAGTGTCGCTTATTACTTTTGGGTTGACCAAACTTGGCTTTATTCCTTGAAAATATATATATTATCGAAGGTCAAAAAACCCTTTTCACCATACTCCTCTTTATGGTCTAGGGTTTGCGACCATTGCTTTGTCGTAGGTCCAAAAACCCTTCTCACCCTACTCATCTATGCGTTCTAGGGTTTTCCACATAGAAGAAGAAGCCCGAATAATTAGCAAAATGGTAGACACACCCAGAATAGATAGCTAGAAAATAACACACACATTCGCAGAGAAAGAGAGAAAGAAAGCAAGAGGAAAGAATGGAAGAATTCTCATTAATGCAGTATGAATAATGCATAATTTACACTTGATATGTGTAACTCAGCCAATCGCCTTGGAGGTGAAGCCAATGCACCATGGTGGTTGTCTAGAGAGATCTGGACACACACCCGGTAGCTTCTGGGGGAGTAAAGCTGCCACTAATCTAGTCCCTCAGGCGATTCTGGGAGTGAACTTACACCTAGCTGAGTTAACTGGTCTATCAATCTTTAGTTAACTAAATGAAACTAATTGAAGTGAGGAGGAGATTAATGAATCATGGGTAATGCACTAATTAAATTTGATGATACCAGGACAATGCACATTAAGTGGTCAGTATTGCAGGTGATAATCCCAATGTAGAATCTAGACTCCTCCAGGCCAGTCAATGAGGAGAATATTCTCCCTAGAGGGAATATTCTTCCCTAAAATATAGGAGGCCGAATAATGACTAATAAACATAAAAAAAAAAAAAAAAAAAAAAAAAAAAACCTAGGTGTGTATGAAGTAACTCAAACAACAGATTTCTTCGAGGGGATCACAAGAATTAAACCCCTTTCATGCACCTCACGGAAATAGGCCATTGCTTCGAGGCCGGTTTTCTACTCACTCATGGTTTTATCATACTCGACTCAGAAGAATCTTGTGCTTTGTCATATTTTCCTCTTTCATTTTCCCCTTCCTCAAATCTCCATGGATCCTTCATACCCCTGGGCCTACACTCGTGCAATGGATTCTTTTCCAGAGGACGAGAAGTTAGTATATTTTTCCAAGGACATTCTATTGGGATCGAAGATCTATGCCTCCCCTCCAAAAGATTGCATTGTCATGTCCCTGATCATAATATGTCACCATGTATTGTCTCTCCCCCTGCTATATTTTCCCTTCCCTATTCCTACATGGCTCACTCGTAGTGCTTAGATCCCATAGATATTCCCTCCCCCTGTCATGATGGATCCACCCACCATCCTTCACATCCCATAGAGCCCATACATACATTTTTCTCCCTTGGAACTGCCTCCCTCAATCCCTCTGAATTTCTTTGCCATTCCCCCCTTCAATGTCAATGAACTTTCCCTCCTGGTCTCACCATCCACTCCTCCGCTTGACTTCCCATTTTTGGAGCCGCAAACGGTTCAATCTCCAAAGGGTTTCGTTAACGATCTCACCTCTAGATCGTTTATGTCAAGGAAATCTATGCCACCTACCATAGTTGTCATGTCTCCAAATGGCGAGACGACAAACCTCGTAAAAACAAAAAATGTCTAAAGCATAGAAAGGGGCCCATAAACCTCAACCTTGGTGAGGGAATCAAGCTTAATGAAATCACCACCATGCAACAAAACACTTTGGTGGGAAGGTTTTCCAGAAATCGCCCCATGATGGATTCACTCAAAACATAGACAATGACGACCTTCGGGAACCTTCTCAGGTATGAACCTATTAGTCTAGTACTCACAAAAGGTTGGTTAGGATGTATTTTTAGGTCAAAAATAGGATCAAACAAAATTCTCGCAGGGCGATGGTGCTATGAATTTGTTAGCACTTTGTAATTTTTGTTTGGCTAATAGAAAAACAACATAAAATGCTTGTTTCAAATAACTTTAGGTTGGATTATGACCCTTTCAACCAGAGAGGACTGTCTTGGGCATATAGATTTTTGAAATGCTCAAAATATTTGGCAATGCATGTACAATGGTCAGATTCTGTCATAGTGTACAATTTAAATGTGGTAGGACAAAACATAAGAGAAGTGCCATTGGAAATGGGGTCCGTTCCTGGCGTGTGAAGGTTATGGCTATGTATTCGGAGGGTTAGAGGAAAATAGGTATGATGTTTCAGCCAAATAATTAATATGGGATGGTAGAGGAAAAGAAAGAAAAGACTACTATCAACAAGAGGCATCTAATGGGGTAAATATCTTGGTATAACATTAGAAGAAGAGACATAAAGGTTGGCTACTACAAACAGAGCACCAATCACAAGTGAATTATGAATTAAGAACCAATAAACATATAACAAGTATAATCAATATGAGAAAGAGCACCAGCAGGATGAATTCTTTCTCTTACTTAAAGATTATCTATAGCAGAAAAAAACACATTTATGAATATGAAATACAAGAAACATATTGAACATCAACGTGATGGATCTGGGTATCTAGAAGGCCTTGTCTTCTTGTATTAGGGTGTAATGCATTTACGAGTTGTCCACGCTTTCAAGGGAGGGCCCTTCTGGAATTGAGTCCAGCCGTTTCATTTTATCTTTTAATAATATGTATGGATAAATTGCATATGAGGACCAAAGCGGATCAATGCTTCTCCGAAGTTCCCGAAATGGATAATGGGTCGGGAGGTTAGCATTATGGCCGAGACTCTACTTTCTGAGGCGATATGGAAACAGCGACATGTTGATTGTTGTATCACGTGCCGCTTGAACATGGGCTGGATTCGCCGTATACTTAATTTAACTGGTAATTTATTTTGGGTTCACAATCTCTTCCCCTTTAAGGTGTCAAACCAAAAAAGTTGGTTTTCTCCAGTACCTTCGTTTGACAAAGTTGGTTTTCTCCAGTACCTTCGATCGTTTCAGCTTTATTCTCCTTCTTCCATCGCTTGTTTCTTTTACTCTTTCCAGCTTGCATGTAGTGTCTGTATGCATATCCATTAATGATCAAATCCTTCATGATAGGATTCAATTTGATTTCTTCACCTGGTCCTGTTTTATCTGCATATTTTGTGTGAAATTTTGTTGCCAGTATTTACACAACAAGCCTTTCTTTTTTCTTAATTGATAGGTTTGTCCTACTATTTGAATTTCCCGGTTTGCTAAAGGCCACTGGATATTTCTCCTCCATTTCCTCTGGTTTGCCCAAAAACATGAGCCTATTTCTCTCAACTGTACAAGAATTGGACGAATGGTCCGATTTGTGATTATCCTGCTCTGGAATAAAATGTCAATTGCCCGAAATAGAGTAATCCGACATGTGTTTTGAGTAACTGTCACCATTGAGTGCTAATCATGGGATGTTGACGAAAGTCCTTACAGGGATAACAACTTATCACATTCAACCATCAATTTCCAATGATTAGTCTTTAAATCGGTTATTTGGCGGCATTCACTTGGCATTGCATGGATGAATAGTACCCAAACAAGTGTCTCAAGGTGATTTGACTGGCCATCCATTTTCTCTTCTGCATGTGACCCATGGATTTAATGCATTAAATGAAATTTGACACATTATTTTGGGGTGGGATTTAGTGGTTTCAATTTCACCCGCTTTTCCCCCTGATATGCATTCGGTGGCGCCACGTGACCTCGCGATGAAACCATGGTATTCTTATTGGCCCGCATTCAAAAGATTAACCCCCACGCTAGTTCTCAGCCCGATATGATCCCTGACCATTGATCTGTGGCACCCAAGATCTATGATCCGCTGGGTCCCATCAAATTCACACTTCCAATATACTTAGCCTCGTTCGCTAGTTTGTCGCAACTCTACACCAGTCTAGCCTCTCGCTAAGTTCCGAAACTTGGATTCCATATAAATTTGTTATAGTGATAACACAGGCTCCAAATATGGATTCGATCCTCCCTGCGAGGCAGCAAAGAAAAATAGACCTTGTGCCTTATCCATTGGGCTTCTCTCGCAATAGGTGTGTGCTATACCTTGACCTATCACCAATGTCCATTGAAAACCGAAGTCTGCACACCGCTCTCACTTGGAGGTTGATCGCTAGATATACTTCTAACATATAATTGAAATCTTTATTTGGATACCTAAACTCGAACATGCTCGATCAACAAGTTTATTCACACCTACCTACCCTAACTGCTGAAATGAAATGCCAATCAAGTGAAATCAAAATTCCAATGCATCCATACCAGTAATTTATCCACTGCTTGTTTATTTTGCACATGCTTGCTCCAAATCCCGTTCACTGATAAACCATTCGAGAAGTTATATATGAATTTGAATCTTAAAATTTCAAAAATATTGGGGTTGTTTACTGTTTCTAGAAAAACTACAAATGGAGCTTCCAACACATGCATAAGACAACAAACATGTTTCACTTTTTCCACTGCATTCTTTCTTTCGTGTGATTTACCCTGTTGATTTCCACTAAGAGGCTGAAAAATCTGCTAAGACTGCTAGAAATAACAATATTCTGAATCAGAAGACAGTGCTGGCTGAAATGAAACCACTGGTAGGAAACAATCCATATCTAATACTGGTGATGATTGGCCATCATCTTCATCTCTAAACTTACAATCCATCATAAGCTGTCATTCTGATTGTTAAAACTCTCCATACAACATCCCACAGGGTCATGAAACATATGAGAAAATATTTATTTTCGATGAACCACAACAGAAGGACAGGCCATCCTCACAAGTGTTGGTTTTCTTTGCTCTTCTTCTTCAATCTTAGAACCATAATATTCAAAGGAATCCAGTAAAACAATTGCTTCTTTATGATCTTTCTGCGTTTTTGATTGAATCATGGCATACACTGTTTTATTGTCTCCTTGAAACTCTATGTCATTTGTTCGTTTATTTCTTAAAGTATCCATAGATGGGGTCTCATAGCCTTCATACACGTCTAAGCCATTTAAAATTTGAACAACAACATTACTCACAGGGGGAGAAGGAAAACTTTGAAACACTTTGTTTTGTTGGAAATCTAGTTGAATAGCTTCATCAATTTCAGAAGAGGGCAAATGACTTTGAACAACAACGCTTTTACCGAATTTATTTGTTTACTCGTGATTGGCTCTTAACAATTCAAAGGAAGAGAAACATAATGGAAGATAACTTTCATTTTCAAGTCTATTGCTTTCTTCAAATTCAACACCATACCTAGAGGGTTTCTGATCTGAAACATTATTGACATTTTTCTTGAGCACTTTGAAAGAAGCAAAACATAATGGCAAGGTTCTTACTCCTGATTCATAAATTTCTTCATTTTCTTCATTTCTGTCATATGCACATTTTTCAATTTCTTTAGATTGTTGAACACACTCATTTCCAGATTCATCTTTGACCAATGGCTGCAATTCCTTGTCAATTTGTTTCAGTGAATTAGTGTGATTTGGCATCAACACAAATTCATTTTCTTCAATGATGATCTTAGCATTTTCTTTCAACAATTTAAATAAAGAAAAACATAAAGGTAAAGAATTTCCTTTAGTTGTTTCAGTACTTTCTTCTTTGTAACTGTGATATGTAGGTTGATGGATTTCACTATACTGCTGAAAAGGAACATTCTCATATAGAGAACATGCAGTTGGTTGTTCTAGGAAGTCAACATCATAATCATCATCATATTTATCATATATAGGAAAATCAACAACATCTTCAATGTCATCTAACAAGAAAAAGCTTGGGACATAAACTTGTTCCTTAACAAGTTGATTTGCAAACTCATCTTCTTGACTGTCTACAAATGAATATATGAAACAATCAACTCCATGTTTATCATGGGGTGGATCAGAAGCTACATTAGTGCCCTCTCTTTCAATAAGTGAAATATAATCCTTTGCAAAATCACTAGCATTCAAAACTTCAAGAGGACCTATGATATTATCAATTTTATGCTCAAGATCCCAATCAAACATTCTATGTTCATAGTCATTTTCATGTCCTGGAGAACCCAACCCCTTATTTTGGATCTATTCACATGCTAGGATATTGTGTTGAATCTCCTGGGAATCATTAAACATTTGTTGTAAGGTCTTAGATCTTCTTTCCATCAAGAGGAAAGAAAAATCTGGGTGAAGAGTAGTGGCCTACTGGAGCATGGAAGCAGCTTCAGTGGGTTGAATTTCTTTGGGAAAATCATAATAAATATTGGAAAACCTTCTACTGAATGTGGAAATAGTTTCATTGCTTTGCCTTTTCAAGGCATAAAATTATGTAAGTTGTAGGTCTAGAGATTTCTTCTTACCCCAAAACTTCGAAAAAACACTTTTCAATTATTCCCATGAGCTAATTGTCTCTGGCTGCAAATGTTTAAACCATTCTTTGGTATCTCCTTTCAAGGATTGAGAGAAATCCCTCATACAAACATCATCATGGTCAATATCAAACAAATCTATAAAATGGTCAAACTCTTGGATGTGTTTTTCAGCTGTGATGGCACCATGTTCCCCATCAAACATAGGTAGGTATTCATAGTGCTTTGGAGGAAAATTATGAAGGATGTGAAGTAATTTTAAGGGTCTGTATCTGTGTTGGGTCTTGGAGTATGTTGGATCAAGCACAGGAGGTGAAATATCAGACTTGGTTTCATGAGGCTTATCAACTTGGTCATGGTCATCACATGGCTCAAATGGAAGATTTTGATCAAAATCAATGATAAACTGAAGGGATATCTGTATAATTTTAAGGGTAGAATATACAATTTCAATATTAACATGATCATCATTTGCATGCAACAGGTGAAGAAAAATTTGTTTATCATGTTCAAGAAAGGAAAAAAGGTAATTAATAACAAAAAATATTATGTCTTGGAAAAAACACAACTTTAGGTACTTGTTTTCTCCCGTGATGTATTTTCATACCTTTTTCAAGGGATATCATCTTCCACTGGAGTTTCTAAATTTCATTTGAAGCTTGATTGGAGTCACCAATAAAATCTTCAGGCTACTGAGTCTTTAGACAGTGGAGTCGCCACAAAAATTTTGAATTCTAGATTCTTGAAAATGGAGTCGCCAGGTGAATGATATACAACCTTTCTATGTCTGAATAATTTTCACCATCAGTACTCAGATCTGAACTTTGTCGTTTCTCCTAGGAAATATTTCACCTTCGGTCCCCGACAATGGTGCCAGAATGTTAACACTCTATAAATTTTGTTCGGCTGATAGAAAAATGACAGAGGTAACCATTTCAACCAACTTTAGGTTGGATTCTGACCCTTCCAACTAGAGAGGGCTCTCTCAGGCATATAGATGTTTGAAATGCTCAAAATATTTGGCAATGCGTGTATAGAGGTCAGATTCTGTCATAGTGTAAAATTTAAATGT
>SNQJ01S0101676.1:0-30903 GCA_010110895.2 Picea sitchensis
CAATCATTACTTGAAACTCTGGCGTCGGATATACAAAATAATTGAGATCTTTGGCTAATTTACAGTGAATGAAATTATGAGTACTTCCAGAATCAATTAGGACTATTACCTTTTTCTTTTTGATGTATCCTTTGATCTTGAGGGTTTGAGGAGTGTTAATTCTATCCAATGCATTACACAATATCGTGGGAGTCAACTCTTCAAACGAAATTGCTTCTACATTTTCATCTTGAGATGGTTCTTTTTCTTGTTCTTCTTCCTCTTCACAATCTATATAGAATAATTTCTTCTCACCACACTTATGTCCCTTACTGTACTTGCTGTCACAATTAAAGCATAAACCTTTTGCTTTTCTTTCCTCTAATTATTTAGGTGTCAACCTTGTAGGTTGAGGTGTTTTACAAGAAGGAGCATTGTTCTCTCTATATATGTTAGGATTGGTCCTTCTAGTAGCCATAGCCATATGTTTACTTTCAACATTTCTTTCCACCTTAAATGCATTCTCCAATGATTTGGGTTCCTAAAGGAAAACCTCATGTTGAATGTTATCCTTTAAAGTTCCTATGAATGCATCAATCAAGTGATCATATGGAATATCAGTTACCTTTATATTCAATATTTGGAAGTTCTCAATGTGCTTGGTAACTAAACCCTTTTGCTTGAGATTTATCAATTGGCTAAAGAAGGTATTGCTCCTTGTATCCTCATAGTGTGTTATCATTTCTTCCATAAAAATTGTCCAAGTGACGAGTGATTTGAGAGAACAGATCCATCGATACCATACAAATTTATTAGGTTCTAAATATAAAGAAGCAATTCATACCTTTTGTGTATGTGGCACATTATGGAGATCAAAGAATTGCTCCATCTCAAGTATCCATGTGATTGGGTCCTTGCCATCAAACTTCCTCCAGACCCATCGATACCATACAAATTCTATTAGGGTTCTAAATATAAAGAAGAACTCCATACCTTTTGTGTATGTGGCAATACTATGGGAGATCAAAGAATTGCTCCATCTCAAGTAAGTATCCATGTGATTGGGTCCCTGTCATCAAACTTCCCTATCAATCTTAGGAATGGTTGGTCTTCTTCAAACCAAAGTTGGAGTTTCTCCATTCTTGATTCACCTTCCTTGTGTCCAAAATCATGAGTTTTAATCGGATGCATTTTCACTTTCTGCCGCTCTCTATTACCAAATTTTTCAATACTTCCATGATCTCCTTTTAAACCTCCATCATCTCTTGTAGTTCATCTTTTGTTACCATTCCTTTGTAAATCATTTATGTCCCTATCACATTTCTTTCACCTCTCATCAACAAATTCAAGTAGGATTTTCCTGAGGCTTATTTGGTGTAGAAGTCTGCTTTTTGGGTGGCATGTTGGCCAAGTATCACTTCATATCTGAGGTCTTGATAACTCCATAGGTCTTGATCAAAATTGGACAAGTTCCAAGTGGAATTTCTTAATGCATAACTTCTCCACAACTTGCCTATTTTTGGCCTTTCCAGATATCTCACTTGTATAGCATTCTCGCACAATATAATTGATATAAAAATTATATTGTGTGGGGCACACTATAAAAGTGACAGACTGTCCACAATCCAATGAAACTAGTCCCACCTCAATTTGGATACTCAAGGAATAAGTTATGATTGTTTTTATCCGGAGACCTCTTTGAGACTAGTCAATAGAACTAGTCAGATACCATGTCTTACAATAAGGTGTATCTACAAATTTAAGATGACCTGTATTGAAATATTTACCATAGATAATTTACTAATTTATATAAATATTCTCCTGGCATTGAGGTCTGAACGCTACAGAAAATTTTTTTATAGTGAAATTTTTCAATGACTTAGTTCAGATGAGATTCCGTAACTTATCTTTGTACAAATGTATTCGAAGCAGGCCTCAAGAGATGAATTTTGAACCTAACGTACCTTTATCCGTCTAATAAATACATCTCCAAGCCGTTCCTTCTAAAACGTTGTAGAGAAAAAGTTATAGTAAAATTCCAAGGTGTAATGTGGGATGTAAAGTAACTAAAACTCCCAAGACCTTTTGATGTCTCAAAACCATATGTTAAGAACCAAATATCAATATATAGGAGAAATACTCTCGTAGTACTCAACACCTTGGAAAAGAGATAATTTCAGATAATAAGCCTCTTCTATATGAAACCTTTAACCCACTTAAATGTTCAAGTACAAGATGATTCAAATGAAAATGTCTCCTTTGGTATATATAGGAGACTAGGAGGTATAATCACACAACCAATGGCCTAAAATGACATAAATAAAATAACATTACTAATATAATATGCCCCCATTAAGGGTAATGAGCCAACATTAGGGCTTAACAACTCCTCTCTCTCTTGATTTAGTAGCTTCATTAATCTTTAGCTCTTCTTAGTACCTTGTTTTTTTTAGTTTTCCTAGTTCTTCAATTACAATAAGGATTTATCCTTCGAAGTTCACTTATTCTTCATATTTTGAATGTTTATCATCTCAGGTTTAATCTATTCCCATAAATAGAAGCTCTTAATATTCATATTCACTTATGTATGAAGAGTTGATGTCTTCTTTAGAGTATAAGTTTTTATTTTTCTTATAAAATTTATTCTTGTATTGGTTTTCTTGGTTGTGAATTTCTTCATCATTTTCATCCTGTATGGGATAGGGACATTTGTTGGAAAGGTGTCCAATTATGACACAGTTGAAACATTTGAAAGGTACCTTTCCTTTATATTTTCCAAATCCTTTCTAGAGTTTCTTTATAAAGTTGGTCTCTTCTACATATGATATATTTGATAACTTATCATTGGTCTTTTTCTCCTGCCTCATCTTTGTCTTATATGCTTTAAAAGATGTTTCATATTTTTTTGATTTATCATTCCCTATTCTCATTTCATATGCTGTAAAAATTCCATGGAGTTGATCAACTATGAGTGTGCTCATATCAGTTCTATCTTCAATTGTAGAAATATTTTCATCATATCTCATACGTAATGATCTTAGTATTTTTTTCACAATAGGTTTATCTGTAATTTGTTCTCCTACCACTCTGATTGAGTTAACCACTTCATCTACCCTATGAAAGTATTCAACAATATTTTCTTCTTCTTTCGTTTTCATATTTTTAAACTGAGTTCTATAGGTCTGTAGTTTGGCTTCCTTGACTTTGACATCTCCTTAATATACAACCTCCAACTTGTCCCATATTTATTTGGCTGATTTACAATGCATAACCTTTACACATATAGAATTAGTCAACCCTCATAGAATTCCATTGACTGCTCTTGAGTTGTCATTACAAATTTTCTTCCCTGCAACGTATGTGGGTGGAGTAGTTGGTGTAGTGTAACCATGTTCAATGGATTGATAGATATCAAAACCAAGAGAAAACATGAAGTTTTCCATTCTTACCTTCCATAGAGCATAGCCTCCTCCATTGAACAATGGTGATTTTTTGTTAGACATTCCCTCTTGTTGATCCATCTTCAGGATCTACCTTTTAGTTGTAAGATTGTGATGAAGTCACCCCCTCTGATACCAATTGTTGTAATACTGAGAGGGGGGGGATGAATCAGTATTCCCTCATTTTCAATTAACAATTACTTTGTATATTGTTATTGATTATCACAATGAATCAACAATGAATTATATGTAAAATCAATTATATACATATATTTAACATTAATTACAAGGTTTATACATTGAATAGTGAAGGACACCAATCCTCTTTAGAGAACCAACTCTAGGAGACACAGATCTCCTTCTTCAAGGCACAAACCCTGGGAAGCACCAACTCCCTCATATTTAGGGAACCAACCCTAGGAAGCACCAACTCCCTTGTATTTAGGGAACAAACCCTAGGAAGCACCAAATCTCTTATCTTTTACAATTTTCATAGTAAGGATATCAATCCTTCCATGCTCCTCCCTTCCACCCTCACTTCATAAGAACCAACAATTCTTCTTCTTGGACTCTGATTCTATTTTGATCTTCTTATCTGAACTACAAAGACACTTTATTCTTACAACTCTTTCTCATTTATATACTCTTCCAATTGGTGTGAGCTATGAAACATTGTGTCCCTTTGTTCGAACCATCGTACCTTTTCATTTTAATAGTAACAATAATCACTATTATTATTCAAACATTATTGTTTAATTATTTTAACTTAGTGAGTGTTTCATTCATAAATCAATCACAGGTATGGATCGATTTATTTTTAAATTGATTTCATGTCTCTGAAAATTTTGCATAAACTGAGTTCTGAAAAGGCGCTTCCTTCAACCCATTTACATGTGACCACAAGCGCAGAACCACGAGATTAATAATTTAAGTGTTGCCTCTTCTTTCACCCTTTACCTTTTAGCCTCCATATGTCCAGTGTTGCGACCGTGTTCTTTGGTACTTCATCCTTTGGGATTTCATGCCTTTGCAACCTTTCAAATATCCCAAATCAAATTTCGCCAAAACAGATCGAACAATCAATATTCATTCTTCCATTAGTCAAACAATCATGGCTTGCCCAGAGGTTTCAAATAAATTGACGACCATGACTTAAACTATAGGTGAGTGAACGGTTCTTGTTTACTTCAAGAGTTCGGAACTTCGAGTATTCTTGGCTCCTAGACTTTGGAGTAGCAATTCCTCCAAAGTGATTACCTAACGAATAAGTCATAAAGCGGTGGTGACTTCTTGTTGTCAGTTAACACCTCTACTTATGCTATCCTTACACTATGCTTAATCATCAATTAAGAACACTCCTGAATTAGATCAATGGTTAGCGTTAACTTCTTCCTTCGACACTTCAAGCAGTGACTAGTGTTTAAAAACTGGTTTCCCCCAAAGTACATACTCCCAAAATGAAGTAACTTAATAACGTCACTATTGATTTAGAACTGGTCGATTGGCTGCCACGTGTCACTTAGATTTGTGACTTACACGTACTTGAAATTCCAATTTCATCTTGACACTTGTCATTATCTGATTGTTCCATGTGTCCTTACTTGTCATGGTATAATGGCGTGGATCTCCTGATGTGTATGCTACATGTCTTCACTTTGTGACTTTGTAACTTCGTCCTTCGAGTGAATTTACATGTTCTCAACACATTCTCGCCAAAGTGATCATCGTCAGAGTTGGCCACGATCCTGATCCAATGGTCATCATGTATTCTCCAGATCTGATGGTCCTTCTTTATGGATTACTATGTTCTTCCACTCAACTTGATCCAACGGTCAAGAATTCTCTCGGAGCATATCAATGATCAGGGATGACTGTGGGGTCCTCAACTAGCACAATGTTTAAAACTATTGTCGAGTTCTACAATGCAAATTGCTTGTTTGGTAGTGGAATTGATGCCAACCATAGATCTATTGGAGTTTGATCATCGACAGTTGGTGTGGATCATGGAATTGCAACTTGTGTGTGGTTTAGCCTGTCGCCCAAACTCTGCAATTTAAGTTGTTCGATTGTTGGTGGATCAACCACAATCGTCAATCTTTGAGTCGATGAGATATAACAATATAGACTAATTGCGGGATTGGAAATAACATGTAGTTTAATTCTCCCTTCACGCTCCATAATCAATCCTTTCCCTTGATCTGGCGCTTGCATATCCAAAGGTCCTGGTTTGTCCTGTGGGGATTTTGATCCCGATCATGTTTTTGCACTGTTCTTTCTATTCTGAGCTTCATGTGCGTCATCTCTTTTGAGCTTCTGATCTTCAGTTACTAACCCTCCTGAGTTCTTAATTTGTTAGTCCTTCCATACATGGATTTTCATCTCTTTATTCATACCAACTCATCATTATAACATAAAGACATCGACTGTTGACATTAATGAAAATACATCAATGACAATATGTCCAACAAAGAAGACCGATTTAAGTTCCTAAAATCAACGCAGAGTCTTATTTCACCATTTTTCTTCCTAATAGGGACCAAATTGGCTACCCATTCAGAGTATCTGAGGGGAATAATGATTTTTACATCAAGGAGTTTTTTAACCTCCTTTTCTATTATTGGCAGAAGAATTGGGTTTATCTGTGTAAGATTCTACTTAAAAGGATTAATACCATGTTTTAAGGGAATCTTGTGCTCAATAACAGAATTATCATAGGTTTTTAAATCCTTATAATACCATGCAAAAACATCTTTATATTGTTTAAGTAACTCAACATATTTACTCTTTATTTGTGCTAGAAGATATTTTGATATTTTGACCATCTTGGGATTTTCATTAGTTCCTACATTATAATATTCAACTTATTCGGGTTGAGGTCGCTAAGTATACTTTAAAGGTATATCATCTTGGTCAAATGACCTTTCTAGAGGGATAAGACCTCTGGGAATCTGATTTTTTTAAGAAAGAGCATGCGGTTATTTGCAATTTTATCGTGGAAATTTTATGGATTTTCTCCTTCCTGCATAATCCAAGCAAGATCATTCTGATTTTCTTGATCAGTGTGGATCTCAGAAAACTCATCTACCATTTCCATAAACTACTTGATTTTTTCATCATCTTCAAACACTTTCCAGTGTTGAACATTGTTTGGAATCGAAGGTCTATGCCTCATCTCAATATTATATTTCAGCTTCAAAACAGTAGGTGATGTGAAAGTCACAACAACTTTGGCTAAAGAGTTAGCTTGTTGATTTTTCATTCTAGGAATAGAGTGGATATTAAAAGACGAGAATAAATTCTCTATTAGATCTGAGGCACAATTTCTATACGATCTCAACCTTGGATTCTTATCTTGATATTGTTGTTTTATTTTTTTTACAATGAGCTCAGCATCGCCATAAACTATCAAATGTTCGATTTTTAATTTTCTTCCAACTTCTATTCCTAAAACTAAAGATTCATATTCACACACATAATTGGTATAATCAACATCCCATTGTAATATATAAGAGAAAGGAATAACATACTCATCACCTAGTGCCACAAATAAAAATATATATCTTGCTCCCTCGCAAGATGAAGCACCATCAAAGAACATTTTCCACATCCCCTCTCTAACATTTATATTTTTCTTTGAAAAATCTATTTTTTTTTATTTTCTTCTTCTATACATTCTTCAAAATCGTCATCTATGGATAATATACAATTTCCTAAATCTTGATCAACAACATAGATTGGGTAGTTATTGGGGTTTTGAGGATCACTTACGGTATATGCCAGTCTATTTTATATGTACAATCGAGTAAATTGTCCACCAAAAATTGGAATTGTAGCATACATCATGTCTAGCTAAACCAATCCTCCTAGCTTGGAACCCCAAGATCTGGATAAAAGCATGCCATAATTAGCAGGAACATCAGCAACAACCACATCCATAAGAATACTTTTCACAGGAACCTGAGCAAGATTTACAACTAAATCTTTAATCATACCCAGACACTTAACCTTTCTAGAATCAAATGAGTATAAATCTTGATAAGGTCTGGTAATTTCAAGGCCTAATTTTTCCATGATAATCGTAGGCATTAAATTATGTGAAGCTCATGAGTCTAACATGAAATTGTGAAGTAAATGATCATGTACATTCAGTGTAATATATAAAGGAGCAACAATATCCTTACTATTTTCTATGTGTGGTCCAAACATGATTGTAGGTTTTTCATCCTACAAATTGATAACATCAGGTTGGCATTCAGCATCAGAAAGTTCAACCAAAGGCATTGGAATTTTAATTCTATTAAGTTCATTCTCTAAATTGAAAGGCCCGGTTTCTTTTCCAATTTCCCTGGTTTGAACTTCAACTTATGTATTTTTTGGCTTCTTAGTCTATACTTCTTTCGTTTCAACTTGCATTATTCGGGCAACTTGCATTTCAGTTGATGGTTTTTCTTTATTTGTGATAAAATATTTTTTGGTGGAATATTTATAGAAGTTTTTTCTCTTAGCCTCAAATCATATTTTTGTTGAATCTCGGCCATTATTGAATCAACGAGACCTTTGTATGTAGAGTCTCATAAATTGTTGATATTTTCATCATTATTAAATAAAGATTCCAGATCCAAGGATTTCTCATAATATTGTTTGGTTAGGTGAGGCTCAATATCATCAACACTGAGGTTGTTTAGATATTCATCTAATTCATCATAATCTTCCACCTCATCTCTCTGTATGAAATTATCAGTTTTAAAAGGAGCTTGAATCTTTTGATCCTCATTTTTTATTTTCCTTTATTGTATCTGAGGATTAGGATTTCTCTTGAATTGATTTCTAACATATGTATCAAGTTTGGCTTGTTCCATTTCCATCCTGGAAATTTTGTTCGATAGATCTTTAATATTTTTTTCCATCTCATCCATTTTTTCCTCTGCAGATTTTCCAAATCTAGAGGGCCTTGCATGTTTTTTAAAACGCCTGGGTTCCCTTGTTCCAATCTCAACTTTATTTTTCAATTTCCCAGATTCCATCATATTTGATTCAATCTCTATAGCATTATCTTGCATCCCTTCTAAAGTAGTGGATCTTCTTTCTCTCAAAAGTAGGGAGAAATCAGAATCAAAAGATCCTGCAAAAGTGACTTTTGCAGCTGGTTGGGAAGGTTTGACTTCAGCCAAGATTTTGTGATAAAGCTTATTAAATATTTGAATGAACTCTAGGACTGATTCTGATGTCTTATTTCTCACATCTCTAAATTCAGATAAGTAATAAAGATGATATTTTTTCTCACCCCATAGCCTTATGAAGGAAGTTTCCAGATCATTATATGATGGTATAGAACCTACTGGAAGTTCTCTGAACCAAGTTATTACTTGTCCTTCAAAAGTTTTTATTAACAGTATCATGTAAACATCCTCATTCTCAACACCAAGAATATCAGCAAATTGATCAAAAAAGGATATATTTTCTATTGTTGTTAAATCCCCTTCTCTAGTGAATTTAGGGAGGCTCTTCATGTAATTTTCAGGTAAATCATACAGGATAACAGGAAGAACTAAGGGATCATATCTAGCAACAACCTTGGAAAATATCCTAGGGTGTTGAGAGGGTATATTGGCTTATCCGTCATCCCCTGCACCTCTGACAGCTCTAGCAAAAACACCTCCAACACCAACCATTGAAAGTCTAGGAGACAAAATTCGAGGACTAAATAGGAGATTATCAAAAAATTCAAAAGAATGATCTACTGAACTTTTGACTACTTCGGGAATAGAAAGAATCGGTTGTGTACTAATGATAGTAGGGATTCAAATGGATTTTTTATTTTCACTAATAAAAATATCTATCAATGAAATAGGGATGGTCTGGTCAATATCAAATTTTATTTTAGGAATAATTACTTCTGGAGTGTCTAGTTTAACTTCAGACTTACTTGTTGATTATTCTACAAAATGAACTTGTTTAGATTTTTCTTTAAGACTAATATATTCAGTGAGAATATTAGTATTAACTTGCATAACTCTAGGTTGGTAGACCTTACCTACTAATGAAGAATTTTGTCTAAGATATCCCTTCAGTTTCAATAATTTTTCGGGATCTAAAACTGGCGTAGTCTGTTTTTGGTCTCGGTTTTTCCTGGTATTCTTTCAACTGAATGCCAACTTTTTCTACAATGGAGTCGCCATGTGAAAAAAATAACCTTTCCACGTATTCAATATTTTTTCACCATCAAAGAAAAAAATTTAACTTTGTCGTTCTTCGAGGGAAAAATTATTTTGTTTCTCCATCCCAGACAACGATGCCAAAAATATGTTCCTGAGATTGATTCTAAGGCTCAAAGAATAATTTCAGGCATCAACCATTTAAAATGAATTGTTTTTATAAATGATTTTTCTACCTTCATTTTTTTGAGAAATAATCTTTAAATGAAATTAATAATAATATAGTACATAGGTTGTATCCTGTTATCTAATTTGCAATTATAATGTCAAATGATGTATAAATGATTTACAATTTTTTTTTAAAAAGTCATGTATCAATTACAGATGAGTCTCACCTTGTTTGCAGTAGAAGAAAAGTAGAAGATGCACCCTTGAAAGGAGATAAAAAAATGCAATAATTCAGACAGGTCACGTGTCTTGTTTTACTCATAGTAATAACAGAGGAAAAGTTGTTACTGAATGAACTTTTGATATACTATGATCACGGTAGATGTAGTACTAAATTGTAATCATTCACTCTTAAACAACTACAAAAAAAAATTCAGAGAGATGGAACACAGAGGAAACACAAAACTAAAATTGAATGAAACTTATAATCTTTGTCTGCACTTGTATTGATATTCAAAAAAAAAAAATATTTTACATTCGGCAAGAAGCAACCTCAAATAGATCTAAAATCTATTTATTTATACAAAAATTATCTCAACTGAAAACTGTTGGACTTCCCACAATATCTGCCTAAAAATAGAATACAATCTGAATGAAATAACAACATACATATATTGTTGAGTTTTGATTTGATGTGTTGGTGCTTCATCTATCTCTTCATTTTCTCACATACACATTTGTTTTCCTTTGTTCTTTGAAATGGGTACACATGTACATTAATTCCACCACAATCATTGGCTTATTGTCTTTTCCATATGATTTCATTGCCATCTGTCCCTTCGAATGTGTTTACTAGGATAAAGAATTGTAGTGGGAGATATTGGGGGTGGTAACTAGACACGTAGCTCAATGTTGGCTCGTTATGGGATGACTAACAGTTATGAGGAAGAGTAACCATTCAAGAAAAGGATGGCATGGGGACAAGTATCCAATAGGGAGGTGGGATGAGTGGATGCGAGAATGTAGGTGGCGAGGTGGACTATATCAGGATCGTGGAGGGTGTGGCAGGCTGGAGGGTGAAAGGTGGAGTGGGTGGAGGACTAGTGTTGAGTCAAGATTCTAACATTCTATTTTGAGGTGGTGCGAGGAAGTGATTTTGAGGTAACCCACCTTTCATCCTGCAATGCACCTGGTGATGTCATGTACCCCTGAGAGAAAATTGTGGTTTAAATTGCGGGACCTCCCTTCAAAATTATACCCCGTGCAACTTCGCCCCCACAATCACTCTTGGTCGTTGATCTCTAGAACTCACGATCCATGACACATTGGACCCGATCATCTTGGCACTCCTGCCATATTTATCCCTTCTCTTCCATATTTGGCCCCTTTCCTAGTTTATCAAGCTTCCAAACCAGTTTAGCATTCCGCTAGATTCTGAAAATATGATCCATCAAGCTTCCTTGGAACCTTTTGTGGTGACATAAAATTAGCCTGCCTATAACAAGAGAAGTCTACGAGCTCTGACTGAAAAACTGTTAATTGAAAATGGTAAAATGATTTTGAAATTCGAAGAGATTTATTCATAAAGTCTATCGGTTTTCGTATAGATCTATTTACAGAGAGATTATTAAAAAATATGAAGGAGTTTATTACCTAGAAAATCACAATAATTATTCAAATCGTTAACTTTAGCCAATTATAAATTTCATAAACGATTCGACAATTCAATGTTCGGAGGTTTTGAATGTAAGAGGGAAGAAATCTCTCGAAGGTCGTACTCACGGAGAAGTTAATCTCTTATTAATCACTTTTATGTTTCAATTAATCATGTTTTAAACATTGAGTTAGCCTTAAGTACTTCGGCGGTTTGACATTCAAGAGTTTTGGATGTAGCATTATAGAAATCCTCCGAAGGACGAATTCTTGGAATAATTTATTAATACTTAATCATGATTAATTAAAGTTATTTAAAGGTTTTATTAACTCTTTAAAACACTTTTTACTTTTTGTAATATTCATTACTTCGACGCTTTGATACTTTGGTGGTTTTTGAACTCGATATTTGTAAAAACTCTCGAAGGGCCATCTCCTAGAGTGACGTGTCAGATATGACATCATTCTTGATGACGTTTCATGAAAATAAAGGTGACACATGTCACTTGAAAATGTAGGAATCATCTGATGGAAGTGTTAAAAATAAGTGCCACATGTCAACCCAAGAAAATATTTTTAAGACACGTGTCCTATGACACATCTGTAAATCCTTTAGGAATTATCATGAGTGACTATCTTCATGAGTTTGGAGTTTCGAGGTTTTAGTTGTTTAGATTTGTTGGAATACCCAAAGCGCAAAGATCTGAAGTGACTGTTAACGATTTTCTTTTAAAACTCAGGCATCTTCTAAACTTCAGAGATCATTAGGACCATTCGATCAAATTAGAGTAACTCATCGATGATAAATATTTTAAGTTCCTTATTGAAGAACAAAAACCCTTGGATTTATTTTTAAAAAGGCAATTCTCTAATTTTTTTCTTTTTTGGGTAAATTTTTTATTTCTAAGAGGAAAAATCTAAAGTTCAAAAGCTCAAAATTATACGTGTTCCAACATATACCATCATAATTTCTCCTTAACAATATGTCAGCAATCATTATGTATTGATTCACCTTCATATTCAATGTTCTTCGCTCCTTGGGATTCCTGATGACTGGAAATTGCACAGAACTTAAGTAGAATATAATATCTTTGTACCATTGTGAATCAACTAATGGTTCCCCGAATGAAATTGAAATCATTCCATCGAATGAATATCCATTCAAGATGAGCTTACATAGACCTCTTCCTTTAATATCTTTTAAATTTTTGATCTGGATATCATATTTTTGTATCTTTTCCAACCAGTTAGCCTATTTTCCTTCTCTCAATTGTTGATTCAGAAGCATCTTCACTGCTAATGAGGGAACATAAGAAATAACATGGGAGTTCAATATGTACATGTGAAAGTGTGCTACTGCTTTTACAAGATCCAAGTTTTGATTCTCCAGTTATGAATACCTCAACTCATAGTCATGCATGGTTTTGCTCATGAAACTTATTGGGAGCTCTTATCCTTTGATATTCTTTTGAGTAAGAATGGATGTAACAACTATCTCTGTAGCAAATGAATAGATGATGAAATATCTTTGAAATTATGGACTAATGAGGACAAGAGCAGTGGTGATTGCTCCTTTGATATTATTGAATGCCTCTTGAGTATCTTCTATCCATTCGAACCTCTGCTCCTTTTTCAACAACAAATTGATTGGCTTAAATATACTTTCATAGTCGGGAACAAATCTTCGCACAAAATTGATCTTGCCGAAAAATTATTGAAATCCCTTCTTGGATGTCGGGGGGTTGACCTCATTTATTTCTTTAATTATTTCTGGATCTATGTAAATCCCTTCCTTGCATACAATATGACCCAATAGTTTCCCTTGATTCACAGCGAACAAGCATTTATTTGGATTCAGAGGGACACCATATAATCTACATATTTCAAAAACCTTTCTCAAATGATGGATATGATCATCCATTTTCTTTGAAGGCACCATCAAGTCATATTGATATTCTTCCATAAAATTTCATACCAACCCACTGAATGCATGATCCATGTCCCTCTGGAATGTGGCTCCAACATTCTTCAAACCAAAGGGAATTCTAGCATTTCCATATGTCTCCCAAGGTGTGATAAATGTTGTTCGTTCCCTATCTTCCTCAACCACCAAGACCTGGTTATATCCATAAAAACCATCCAACATGGACATGCAAGATGATCCAGTAACTTGATGGAGAAGGAACTCTATATTAGGCAAAGGAAAGTTATCCTTTATGCTTGTTTTGTTAAGGTCTCTGAAGTCAACACACATTCAAATTTCCCCTGTCTTTTTTCTTACAATCATTGGATTTGAAAGCCAGTCTAAGTGTCTAATGGGATAAATTATTCCTTACTTCATTAATTTCTCCAATTCAATATTTACCAGAGGTTTCATCTTGGGATTCATCATCCTTATTTTTTTCTTTACTGGATTTTCTCCTTCCCTCAAAGGAATGATATGTTGGAATATAGTTTTATCATAAGCTTTTAAATCATCATAGGTCCAACAAAACACATCGATGTATTATTTGAACAAGGAAACATATTGATCAAATTCCTCAGTGGTGCAGTCAACTCCCAAGTTGACATATTTTGGGGAACTGTTAGTTCCAATATTGACTTTTCTCGTTTCTTTCACTTTTCAAACCGAAACTTCTTCAGGGAGATCCTTCGCATGATCATATTTCATAAAAAGAGATTCAAATTGTATAAAATCTTTAGGGATAGAAGAAGAGTGATATTCTTCATCATTATCATTGTTTAACAAAACATGTTCCAGTTGTTCATCATTCTCAAACACTTGCAAGTACTCAATGTTATCGGGGATGAATGGTCGGAAAGCTCTTTCTACTTGGAAAGACATTTCTCTTTAGATAGTGAATATGCCTTGTGATTCTTGTCCCTTGGAATAAAATAAATATTGAAGGAACTTAAAGATTCCATCAATTCGTTAACTCTTTTGAAATACGAATTAAGTATTTCCTTTGTTATTTTATACCTCTAGGTAACCTGATTTATGACCAACTTTGAGTCTCCAGTTACAATTAGATTTTCTATTTTCATTTCCTGTGCAAGGATCATCCCCTTAATCAAAGATTCATACTCTACCTCGTTATTAGTGCATGAAAACTCCAATCTAATAGTGTTTGGATGCATAATATTACTTGGACTCATAAGAAAAATTCCCATTCCAATTCCAGAGTTTGAACAAGCTCCATCAAATGACATCCTCCAATACCATTCAAACAAATATTCTTGATTCTTCGTGTCTTTCACCTCCTCCAAACTTTCGTTATGATCTATGTCTAGGATAGCATAGTTTCCAATCCCGACATCTATATAATCCTCTATCAATTCATTTTCCTTCTTTTTGAAGGAGAATGGTTTTCTAGGTTCACTGGGCACTTTAATCATTTCTCCTTATTTTCCTAGAAGCATCATACAACTTCCATCATTCATTATATATCCTCGATCATAGATGTCCAGTCTCTTCCCAGCACAACTCCATATGTCGGAGGAAGGTATACCACAATAATATTGAAAACTGTAATGATATGGGGTCCTTTTCTAATCCAAGCATAAAATTCATTGATTTCTCCATAAGCTCGCACTTTTCTAGAATCAATTGCATATATATTTTCACCGGTTTCATAATACTTGGTGAAAATAATGCCCAATGCCTCCATGACTACAAATGGCATGATATTGTTCATCGCACCAGTGTCAAATAAACAATTATGTTGTGCAACATCATGATTTTCAATAGAAATGTAAAAGGGATGAACTTTACCTCTCAGCTTGGAAGTTGACTGGCTAGGGATTTGTTTTGGACTGGTAACAACAACTTCTTCTCTTTCAGATGGATCATCCAACAACTTCAAAATGTTTTCTCTTTGGGGGAGAATCTTCACCACTTCCGTAAAGGGCAGGTTTATCCTTAATTTACTCAAATACTATACAACATTATATGTCATTTGAATAGAGTTTGACGTCATGTGTTGCCTTTTACTTCCAACGCTATCTGTCACTTTCTCATTTTCTCTTTTCTCATTTGTTTTTTTTTATTTATTTTTTATTTTTATGGTTCTCTTTATCAGGATCTCCTTTATTTTTTGGTCTATTTACAAATCCTCTTGTCTGGGAAACGTTTTCTTGCGAGTTGGGATTGTTGTCGCCCTCTTCATATATATACATGGACATATCTCATCCATCCATCTACACAGTTTCATATCTTTCATCAGGTGAGTAATAATTCTCTTGCTCAATTAATTTCTCGTCATAGACATCATCTAGAACAACTGCATTTGGAGTAGATTGTTTTGGAACCCTTGGTGTTTGTGGATTATCCATGTTTTCAAACCTCACTCTGTTTTCTGGGGGAGGGTTCCTCTGTTTCTCTCGAACTAGAATTATTGTATTTGGAATGTAATTATCTCCCCTTCTTAGTATCGTTATCTCGTTCTGCATTTGTTTGATGGTTCTATTCATCTGTGCAATTTTGATTCTTTGCTTGGTTTCTTGTTCCACCACAAGGTCAACCTTTACATCAGGTATGGTTCCCTTGAAAAATCATCCTCCCATCATTTGGTTTTGAGTCGATCGAGGCTTGAATTTTTCAACCTTTCTTGAATTGGAATCTCTTTGATTATCAATATTTAATCCTTCCTGCGACCATTGTACTCTTCCCTTTATAATGATGAGGTCAACACTCATTTCAATCACAATTTCTTCCATATCAGTGGCTTTAGTCATTTCCTCCTCCAAAAGATCCATTTGGGATGTTATGATAGCATATTTTACATTAGGGGGAATTGCATTCTTATAACAACCGAGAATTACTAGGTCATTTGGTCTTTTATCTTCTGGAATCCTACTCAAGGTTTTATTGAACCTGAGATGAAAATCTCATATCCTTTCATTCTTCCTCAAACCAATCTGGGTGAAATTAGTGAGAAGGGTATGGTAAGAAATTGGAGGGGTAAACATAGTTAGGAACATAGCTTCTAAGTCATCATCGTCATACTCAACATGGTGAAAATCACAAACATCAAGAAATAAGTGCAGATGCTTCTTTGCATCGATTGCTCCATCTCCAGAAAATTCCTTCAAGGTTCCCTTAGGGAGAACATGGAGATCATTTTGCTCACCTATAATATTTAGAGGGGAATCTATTACCCTCCTTCGATTTTCAAATCTTGGGTTTCCTTGATTTCTTGAAGAATCTCTTCCACCTCCTTGTCTCTCCTCATGATGCTCATCTCGAGGTTGTTCGTTTCTTTCTACCATGTCTAGGGAGATTCCATGGATAGGTTTTTCACTTATAAGAATAAAGAGTTGTTTTTTTTTACTTCTGGTAATGAGTCCCTTATATTCATCCAGCTTCAATACTGACCTCGTTCTTGTGCTACTCTAGCTAGCCTTTGATTGCTTCAGTCTTTTCACTCCTCTCTACTCTATTTTCGGAGGATTTATCTTTCTTCTTATTGGACTAAGATCTGCCATGATATTTCTAACTCTTCTTAGGTCTTAGTTATTGTTATTACCAAATTGTATAGCTGATGTAAAATGCTTCGATGATTATTCAATCCAATTTCCAAACGGGGCTGATTACCCTAAGGAAAAGTCATATATTCTTTCAAAAATGCTATACCAGGTTCCAAATTTTAGTTCAAATCGATAGTATGGTTGCCAAAAATGTTGACTCTTGAATCTGTTAGGACTAAAATGAAAACCTCACGAGTATGTAAAGCCCCCTGTGTTTTTATAAAGGCAGTACTCGTCTTTATATTTTATTGATATTTTCAAATATTCAAAATGTGGCACTTGACAGAAGTCCATTGTAGTAATTCAAAGAAACATAAATATTACAAGAAAATAAAAGGAAATTTTTTTCATTTTCTTTTTAAATAAATTTCCTCAGAAAGTACCAGGAATTACACATTTCACATGTTTAAAGAAAATAAGAAAAAATTCCTCACACCCATCATAGTTTAGGATAAATATTTATGATTACATAAAATAAAAAGAATATGATCTGCATGCATAGGAGAACTTTAACAGAGTGGACACATGGGCAACTCAAATAAAGATAATTATAGATCAACCTCAAATACTTTATATTCTGAAAATAGGGTTACAAAGCACAATCATGATTGTTCCCAAAGTAGTGCTCTTGAAATTTCCAAAAATATATAGTCCGTTACATATTCTTTGAAATTGTAAATGCATTTGTCATAAATATTGAGATTGGGGCTCCCGCGGACTATAAAGAAAATAAATACAATAAATAATCTCTTAGAAGGAAGACAATGGGCGGTAGAAGGATTAGTAAGAACTGGTAAGAAGAAAAAAGGAGTTATCAGTGTTCGGTTAAACCTTTCTAGTGAAATAGGTGGAATAACTGGATGAAGGACTTAATAAACAAAAGAAAGATGTGATTAGCATAAACTTACTATGATGGTCTCTCATTGTCTTTATTTTCTCACTGATGTCATTTTATCATTTTCATCAACGGTTATAGGAACCATCTCAACTGCTTCTTTCCCTTCATATGTCACTTTATCGATAAATTTATTGAACCATTCTTCGATGTAAATTTTCATAGGTGCCACGTTGATTTCATGACGGATTTTAATGTTGAACAACTCTCCCTCCAAGTCTTGGAGATCAAGGGAAATTCCATGCAATTCTTCTTCAATATCCTGATTTTTTACGGAGTAATCCACTAGCCAATTATCTATGGTGTTCTCATCATATTCAATTATACCATAGAATTTTTCAATTGACAATCCTTTAAAAATCTCAACTTGCTCATCGAACTGTTGTTTTTTTATGAACAATGAGTTGAGGATCAACTTGGGATCTTGGACCTCGTTAGTGCTTTCGGCTAGGTCCACCTCTGTGATTTTGAATAGCTCTTCTCTCCTTGTTATGGCTTGGTTGTACGCCTAAACGATGTTGTTCAAGTTATTTATTTTTTTCTTTCCAGCAGGAATTTAGCTGCTTGATCCGACTTGGAGAGGGAAGGTCTTCCTCTCTTCTCTTTAGATTTGACATGTTGGAAAATTTAATACCAAAGGGTACCACAACATCAAGGTAGAAACCTTCTTCATTTTTTAGGTCGACCTATAAATACTAAAGGAAGGAATGCACCCTCGAACCAAAATAAATCATGCTCTTTGAAATTTTCCAAGCTTCTGTAATCAGTGCCATTATTTTCTTTATATTATTCTCCACATAGCTATTGGCTGATGTGAGTAAGTTTGAGGATCCTTTTAATTTGGCTAYAGGAATGGTGTGTCTGACAATTTCCAAAGGGCTGACAAGAAGTGTAAGAGGCATCAAGGTCTCTTCTAGTTCCTTAATCACTTTCTTTAACCTTATATTTTTCTCTTCGAGACCACCAATGGAGTCATCCAATGCATCACCATTTTCTTTATGGATTCTAGAAATATGGGAAGGCCACATATTTCTTAGGTTAACCTTTGAACAAGATTTCCCCTTTTTATTATTCACATCACTCTTCTCAATAATTAATTTCTTAGATTCCTTGTCAAAGACAACGCTTTGAAATACAAATGATTATTCTTCATCAAATATCTCATTCTCAACARTTTCCAATGATTGATTTGGGTGGGCCGTGTCTTTTGGTTGATCAATGTTAGGAAAYAGTTTCTCAATGCCAGCCTCAAGCTCCATATCTTCAAGGGAGAATATATTGATGTCACTTTCGATGTGATTCTCTTCTTCCTCTTGTACAATATTCTTCCTCTTGTGGGTCATTGGAGCACTGTTCCTAGGTTTTTTAGTTTTAGGAGTAACCGTTGGGGACTGGTAACTCTTCTCATTGGAACCCTTTCCTCTCTGTTTGTAAAATTCATTGGTACAGAGTACCGTCTCTAATTAGCCAACAGTGTGGGTAGTATTATCATCTTCTTCTCCTAGAACAGTGTGGATAAATGAATTGATAAAGCCCATTATTAACATATATTCCACAAATATTTTGTTAGGTTCAAACCCTATAATATTTTCATCATACTTAAGATTCAATTTGTGGAAGTGGTTTGCAAATTCATCAATTTTGTTCATATTTATGAATACAAAATCCCCAGTTTTCCAAGGTAAAGGTATGAATTGTTTTTTTCAATTTTCATGAAAAAAGTGCAGCCAGAAGTTATATTGCCTTTCAAATTATGTAAAAAACATTTTGTTGGATATATGGCATGGAATAAAGGAGGGATTTTTCTTAGAACCGAAAATCCTAATGACATTGTAATTTTCCATTTGCTTCAAAGTCCCCTTTTTATCCAGGAATTTACTAGTGTGAGCGGATATTCTTGGGGTATATTTTCCAAATAACAATCCTTTAAGAACCGATACAAAGTAGTTGAAAACTTCATAAAAATACAGGGAATCTTTGTGCCTCCATAAGGCTTGATACCAAAAGGTCACAGTGTCAAATTCACAATTCACCTTCTTTCATATAGACAATTTAGGAAATTCTCATCAATGCGCTATCGCAAAAACCAAATAAGAAGCCATAAAGAAATTCTTGTCCTTTTTATACTAAGACAATTGGGAAGATATTTCAATGGAAATCAACTTTGCCCAATCGAAAATGGCCTGCTCCTTGACATTAAAATATAATACATAAGGAATCATGCGGGAAATGTTGGCAGTATTTTCTTGGCCCGTAACTATTGTAAATAACCAGGCAATTTCCCAAAAGGGGTTCTTGAACAATATTACCTACAATCTAGTAATATATTCAGCGATGGTCGCGGGATTCTCTAATAATTCAGGTAAGAGATCCAGGTCATTGTCATGTTTTTTCAAGAAGTCCCTGCAATCTTCACCTTTGAAGGTGAGTGTTGGCTCTTGGAGTTTCATCATTTTACAGAACACTTGAGGAAAAAGAGAGATGGGAGAATGGTCTTGGAATTGAATCATTCGCTGACTTGGTATATGATTCTCAATGCACTAGGAAAATATTTCCTTGTAGTCAAAAACTTCAGGAACACAACCTACATGAGAAATTTTGGATGTCCAAATTACTTCCTTCTGAGCAGAAGGGGATTAATAATAAGAATACACTCTAGACCACTGAAAGTTCTAGTCCTCTCATCCAAAAATGTTCAAAGTATCTATGTAGAACTATTGTCAAGTTGCTTCTGCCATAATTTGATGAGAGTGTTCTTTTGATCCAAATAATATTTGATCACTTGAGAGATATAATATAACATTTCGCGAATCGTGCTTTAATGTGGTTTAATAAGAAATCTCCTCGATCCCTTCACTTATTAATGACAATATTTATGAGACCTGCATGATGAGTTATTATAATTAAACCCTGCTAAATGCTTATTGTGAAAAGAGAAAAGGTGGTTGAGACAGACGAGAGAAAATAAAATCTGGGACTTTTGTGAACCCGCCAACCCGCTAACCCGGGAACCCGCCAACCCATCGTTTCAGAAGGTTGAAAATTGGATAAGTTTTGTAACATGGTAGGTTGGACTCAATATAGGAGAGATGAGATACTTAGGATATCAGGGAGTCCAATGTTCAAAATGTATATCACAGATCATTTGGGTATGAATGTATGTCATGGAACAAGGGATATGAAAGCTTGAAACCCGCAAACCCAGGAACCCGCAACTGTAGAAACAACTAAGTATAGGATAATGTGGCAGTCGGTCAGAATCATGATGTGAGAGTGTGGATGGAGATGAGAATCCACAATTCTGCTAACCCATGAACCGGTCGTTTTGGAAAAAGGACTAAGTATAGTAACTAGAAAGGGAGAATAGGAGGGAAAAAAGAAAAGGGGAATTTGGGTAAGTATAGAAGAGGGAAGAAGAAATGGAAAAACGAAGTTGGGAAAATAGAAAAGGGGAGGGGAATTTTGGAAACAGGAATTGATCTCAACAAGCCTATGCTTGAAAAAAGTTGTAATTTTAACCCGGTTACAAAAGATGGTGCTACTGGTAACACCACATTTTTATTTGGGGGTTCATTTTAAATTTTTTTTGAGAAACCATTTGATCCTTTAAGCCCATGCTTGAAAAAAATTGTAATTTTGACCTGTTTACAAAAAATGGTGCTACCGGTAGCACCACTTTTTGATTCGAGGGTTGATTTTCATGTTTTTTATTGAAAAATGTGGGTTTTAAGGGCTAGAGTTCTCGTTTTGAGGTCACATTTCTCATTAAGTTGGTAACTATGTTATAGCTTGAAGGACATATTTGAGAAAAATGAGCTTGCCAACAATTTTGAGAGATATAAAAGTCCAATTGACTAGCTTTTTCTAGAGGTGAGAAAGGAGATCCTGATGAGAGTAGTTACACATAGAAGAGTCAAGGAGAGGGGATCCTAGGTATTTGGATGGAAGGGAGCTCGTAGAGAAGCCCAGGGTGTGGGAGATATGAAATTGAACAGGAAGGGGGTGTCAAAGAAAAAAAATATGAGATTTAATATGATTGATGTAAGTTATTGAGGCTTCCATGAAATCATCTAAAAATTTCTTGAAACCCATAGCCTGCTTGGTTGAGGGGACTCCCATCAAAATTTTATCATCCACAAATTGGTTGTGAGATAGAGGAGAGAAGGAATTGTGCAGGGAAATTCCTTGGAGATGTTGGGAAAGAATGGTAGTTTTGATGCTTCAACCCAAACCTTTAGCCATAATAATGAAATGAAAGGGGGAAAGAGGGTCACCTTGACGAATACCATGGGAATTCATGAAAGGGAAAAAGGAGGAGCCATCGATTAGAATGGATAAGAATGAAGAGGAGATGAACTACATAACCCAATTGACCCAGGAGGAGTGGAATATAGAATCCAACATAATTTCCTTTATATATGGCCAACTTAACTTGTCATAAGCCTTGTACATGTCCATTTTTATGAGAATTATCGTAGTTCTGGTGGTTTTCAAGGAATGGACCACCTCATTAGCCAAGATGATGTTGTCCAGGATTTAATTCCCTTTGATTTATCCTAATTATTATGTTCCCACCAAGATAAGTATTAGTAGTTTTAGTTGAGAATCAATAACCTTGATAATGATTTTATAGATAACATTATACAGGGAGATGGGGCGGAATTGCAAAGGATCATTTTCTTGATATTATTTAGGGATGAGAGTAATAAAGGTTTCATTTAGAGAAGGTAGGATTCCATATATTCTCTCGTATTCAAATACCAGATCCCACACTTCATTTTGAAAATAGGCTAGTAGTGATGAAAGAAATCATTTGTAAATCCATCATGTCCAAGGGACTTTCCAGGGCTAAGGCTCATGATGGATTCTTCTACTTTAGTTAGACAGATGGGATGCATCATACAATCATTCAATTCATTCTTTACAAGCTTTGGGATATGTCGTGTGATGGAATGAATGACATTCAAGTGGTCTAGTTGGGGTTCAAATAACAGAGTACTGGAAAAAAAAAAAAACTTATGCTCAATATCATGGTGGGAAGTGATTTTATTACCTTTGGAATAATTGAGTTGAGTGATGTGATTAGCATAACTTCTTTGAACCATGTAATGATGGAATAATTTTCTATTTTTCTCCCCATCCTTGAGCCACCAAATTCTATATTTCTACCTCCAAAGAATTTCCTCCTAAGCACGCCTTTCCTCCAGTTGTTTTGATATTTATTCTTCTGGGTTGATGAAAGTCACATTCCATCCTTGAGAAATAGTCTTATGTTGCATCTCATCCATATGAATTTCTAAGTGCTTCCTTTCTTGAAGGATGTTCCAAAAAACTTGTTTATTCCATGATTTAAGATGGAGCTTCATAGCTTTGAGGAACTATTGAAAATGGAACATCAAGATTCCACTGTTGTGTTAGCTTCCAACCACCATTTTTGAATATTCACATGGAATTATAGATGCATGAGCAAGAAAACTTAAAACTGGAAAGGTCTCTTACAAGGGATTCCTTGAAAATTATTACTAAGGAAAATGGTCCAGTGATATGAATCTGTGGGTGGTAGATTATTGGACTCCATTTGAATTCTTAAAAATATAATGGATTCATATACTAGGAACCTGTCTAAATGACAAGCAATCTGTTGAATACCACCTCTTATATTGTTCCATGTAAAAACTTTGTTTATGGTACCCATATCAATCATACTAATATCTTGGATGAAGAAGTTCAAGGCCACACCATCATAATGGAGAATGGATCCCTTTTTCTTCAAGAGAGGATATGAGGTTGAAATCCCACACATAATCCATAAATAAGCTCCAATAATATTAGAAAGATTCTGTAAGGAGTTAAGAAAGTCTAATTTCTCCTAGAAATGATGGGGTCCACAGATATTGGTGATGAAGCTAGAATTCTCTTCCCTTATGGTCCTAAAGTGAGCCAAAAGGATTCTGGGAGTTGTAAAAAAAAATTATAAGTCATTGTAGTAGGGTTCCATAAGATGGTGATGCCCCTTGAGGATACTTTTTTCATATAGGGCCACAAATTTCCCTACCTTCCATATTCTTCGTACAATACTTTCTAGACAAGAGCTATACCATTTAGTTTCTTACAAAAAAATGATATCAAGTGATTCAAAAATTACTTTGTTAAGAAAGAGCCTTTGCTTGCTCTTGCCATTGATGCCTCTAATGAACCAATAATGTTTTCAAATTCAACTTTGGGAAATTATTGTATTGACTCATTCTTTGGAAATTTCTCTGCAAAACTTTCACCTTTTCTGGAGTCAAGTTTTCATTCTGAAATCTTACACTATACTCATATTGTTGAATCTAACTGTGCAGAATTAGAAACTAATAATGTAAATTAAGTTGCAAGAAAAAAATTGGACTTTATATTTTGACAGTTCCAAATCAAATGAAGGTGTAGGTGATGGTTGTGTCCTCAAAGATCCTACATGAAATAAGACTCTACTATCATGTAGGATAGAATTTGATTGTACCAATAATGTTGTTGAATATGAGTCTCTCATTCAGGGTCTCAAAAAAGAAATAGATTTGAAAATTAAATTAATCAAATTAGTAGGTGATTCTGAAATCATAACTAAATATGTTAGGAATTCAATAAATTGTATTTCCAATTGTCTACGGAACTACCAACACGAGGTATGGAGTTTGATCGATAATTTTGATTCTTTTAACATTATTTTTGTGCCTCGAGCTTTAAATGTTGATTTTGTTTTTCTTGCTAATGTTGCTTCACGATTAATTCCTTCAGTATATTTTATTCCTATGAATTTTCTGTGGAATTTATTTGTAGGCCCTTGGTTCCAGATAATATCACTAATTGGAGAGTCTTTAATGATGATGACCATATATTGAGATTTCTTACACAGGAAGGTACTTTCAAAGATTTTGTCATTCATGAAAATCAGCACGATGAGGAAATAAATGAGATTTCTATGGAAACTCCATTAAATATAAAAAATGGAATCCCTATATAAGTGGTAAGTTTATAGAAGTTTTATTATTTATAATATAAATTAAAAAAGAAAAAAAAATATTAAACCAATAGTTCATCAATGTAGTATGAAGTAATAAATTTAGGAAATGATCAAAATCCTAAAAATAATAATTTAGGAATAAATTGTTCTCCCTCTGAACATAATGTATTTATCAAACTTTTCAAAGAGTACAAAGACATATTTGCATGGAATTATGATCTAAAATTCTATGATACTAAAATCATTCAACATGTCATTCCAACCAGGAAAGAGGCTAAACATGTGCAACAAAAATTAAGCAAAATTGACCCAAATATTGAGCTTCAAATCAAGAAAGAATTAAACAAATTATTAAAAGATAATATTATTTTTCCAGTTAGACATTCACGATGGGTTTCAAATTTAGTTCTAGTTAGGGAAAAGAACGTGGATACTAGAATTTGTATTGATTTTCAAAATTTAAATAAAGCATCAGAAAAAAAGATAATTACCATGTTCCACCTATGGAACAAATTATGCAATGTGTAGCTGGATCTGAAATGTTTCTCTTCTAGATAGATTTTATGGTTATAATCATATTTTAGTTTCCCAACCAAATCGAATAAAAACCACTTTTAGAACTAAATGAGGAACATATGCATATAGGAAAATGCCTTTCGGATTAATTAATGCAGGAGATACATTCCAAAGAGCCATGGATATTCCATTTAAAGGATTGATAAACAAATATATGGTCGTTTATTTGGATGATATCACAGTCTAATCTCGGAATAGAAATGAACATATTGATCATTTGAGACAACTTTTTGATCAATGCAGAAGATATGGGATTTCTTTAAATCCAAAGAAAACAATTTTTATTGTAACAAAAGGTAAGCTCTTAGATTTTATTATTTCAAAACTTGGAATTATAATAGATCTTAAAAGGACTAAATCTATTTGACAAATTTATTTCCCTCACGGTAAGAAAAATATGCAATCATTTTTAGGAAAAATAAATTTTGTGAGGTTTGTTCCCAATTTTGTTGAAATAGTTGAAACCTTTACAAGATATGATTAAAAATAATTATGAATTTAGGTAGGAAGATAAATAAAGGGAATATTTTTAAAAAATTAAAGAAGTAATTGTTCTAGCTCCCACTTTAATGAGTCTAGATTTTGAAAAGGAGTTTATTATATATACATCTGTGTCTAACTGTTCTTATGCAGTTGTGTTCACTCGGAAAAAATCAGAAGGTTTTGAAGTCCCAATATCTTTCATGAGTCTAGGATTACAAGGTGAAAAGTTAAAGTATCCTAACATAGAAAAATAGGCCTACGTTGTTTTCAAATAAGTTAAACATTTTTGTTCACATCTTTTGAAGTATTATACAAAAAGAATTATACCACATACCTTGATTAGAAATTTGTTGGTATAGAAACAATTAGGGGATAAGAGAGAAAATTGGATGACAAGACTCTAAGAGTATGAACTTGAAATCAAGATAGAAAAATTTATGAGAGGACAAGGTTTATGTAAGTTAGTGGCACATTCAAAAGTCACTAAGGTAAGTGATGAAGAAGGATGTGAAAATGAATTGGAGGTGAGAAACGCAGTTTCGTATATTCCAACACCTACATTTTCATGGTATAATGATATCAAATAGTATTTAACCCATGGTACTTATCCTCGATTCTTTGAACCTAAAAACAAAATATCTTTAAGAATAAAATATATTAAATACCAACTCATAGATATAATATTTGTTATAAAGAATTATGATAATTTATTTCTAATATGTCTTGAAAAACTTGATGCAGATAAGGTATTGGTTGAACTACATGATGGATGAGCTAAAGGAATTTTTGGTGGAGAGACAACTACACACAAAATTCTTAGAGCTAGATATTTTTTCCCACTTTGTTCAAATATGCTTATTCCTATGCTAGAAAATGTAATCTTTCTTAGACATATTCAAGAAGGGAAAAGAAACATGATTCTACATTACAAACATTTGAGATCGAAGCTCCATTTGAACAATAGGGCTTAGATATAATTGGGATATTAATCTCAATTCTACACAACTTCACAAATATATTTTGACTGCAATACATTATTTTACATGATGGATTGAATCCATTCCTCTCAAGAAAGTAAATTAATATTAGGTTATATATTTCCTTAATAATTCATAATTTCTAGGTTTGGCATTGCCAATTCCTTGGTTTTTTATAATGCATCATGTTTTTCATCTCTCAAATTAATTGAGTATTCTTTTGAGAATGGGATCATGGTTAAGTATTCTACAAAATACTATCCTTAGAGAAATGGTTTGGTAGATTCAACCAATAAAAATTTAATTTGAATCATTAAAAATATTGTTCATGAACATCAAAGGAATTTTCATCAATGCATTATGGGCAGATAGGGTAACACTTAAAAAATCATTAGGAAATTCACCATACTTATTTATGGAAAATAATTTGTTTTACCTCCTAATGTTTTTCTTCCTTATTTGCAACTAGCTTAGTATGTTCAAGAAGAATCATTCCCTAATATGAAAATTATAATTGATGCATTGATGAAGTTAAAAGAAGAACGAAAAAAAAAAATAATATCATGAACATCAAATAATAATCTGATCCAAGTGGATATTGGTGGCCACCCACCTGTTCCCACTGGCTCCTCTTTTCATTTTTTAGTGTAGCACATTCTTTGCACTTCTTTGTAATTGTGGTTTCTACACTTCCAGGGTTGTCTAAAGCCCTACAAATATTCTAAGTGGATACTAGTGACCTCCCACCTAATCCAACTGGCTTATTTTGTATCTTTTCATGTCAGCACATCTTGGTGTAGGGTCGTTTCGGGACCCTAAACAATGTTTTTTTTTTCTCACCATATTCAAACTATAGACAAAGTTATATTTTTATGGTGTAATGTGTATTTCTCTAAAATAACTTTCCAACGGGCTATCACGCGCCTAAAATAGAGATCGTATGCAAAAGTTACAACCCCGGGAAGTTAATGTACTAACTTACCCAAATGGGGCCCACATGACTTTTGGCATTTCATCTCCTAGGGTTAGGTTTTTGGATGTCTAGGGTTTTGGAATTCATGTTTATCATAAAAATGCCTTCAGAGCCTCATTGTAGTCATCTTCTTGTGAACGAGCATAGTTGTCACATCTCTTCTCAGAGATAAAGTTGTCACTATTCTAGCGAGTCTTGCACTATGTATTTTTATAGTCTCTTTAAAATTATTTCATTAATAAAAAACAAGTGTTGTTGTATTTCTCTATTTCTCACAATATTCATGAGTATTTCATTGTAATATATCTTCTTTCATTTCATTCCAAAAATAATCTGGATCAGTGGTATCAAAGCAGGCTTCTCTTGATCGTTTTTCAGCGCATGTCCCCGACAAGGTCTGAGTATAGCCAGTTGGGTCTCGAGTTTGTATCTCTTGAGGAAAATCAATCTCGCACGCCCAAGAAACCCTCGATGGTGAAATAAAATAAAAACAGTAGAGAAGAAGATTCTATTAACCTGTTGCTTGAGCAAGCTCTCGTGCGACAAAGGGATGAAATGATGGAGAATTTTACACACATCCTTCAATGCCTGCTGATAAAAATAGTTGCATATTCATCAAGTTGTCATTTTGTAGAAACCTCTCCCTTCAAGGTACAAGTTGATTTTGATATTCCCGTATTTGAAGGTCCGACAGATGTGGACGCCCTATAAAAATGGTTAAATCTATTAGAAGGTTATTTCTTTGTTCAAACGATTTCTGACAGGGAAAAGATCACCTTCGCACTCCTCAAGGCTCTCCCCCATGTCAAACATTGGTGGGAAACTTATTGATTTCAAAGTTCCACAGAGGAATTTGGAATATATGGGGTCAATCCCACTTGGGAGTTTTTTGTGGATGTGGTCAAAGAACAATATTGTCCTGTTGATAACTATGAAGACCAGTACATGATATGGAACACACTATGGAAAGAGAAGAGCCAAACAGTGTTGGAGTTCACAAATACTTTCCATACCTTGTGCGCAAAGATAGGTATAAAATACTCCAAGCAACATTTGGTTCTAAAATACCGTGGGGCTCTGCATAGGTACATCCAAATTGAAATGGATTTCCTAAACATCTCATCATTTGGAGTTGCCTATCGATATGCTGTCAAAATCGAGTAGAAATTTAGGCACCAGAACAAATGGGAATCCAGGTCTGCAAATATGCAACAACCAAAGCACGGTAAATACATCCCTAACCAATAGCCTCTATAAAAACAATCCAAGACATAGGACAAAAATGGTAAAGTAAAGACGAAGAATGACACTGGAAGTGGTGTGAATTCCACAAAATCCCCTAACACAACACCGATGAATTTCGCTCGAAATAGTCATTGGTGGTTGAGGTCAAAGACACGGAGCCGAACCTTGATTCGAAATATGATACAGAAAATATTGAAAATAGACAGATCATTGACGCAGACCCCACTGCTATTGTCATGACCAAAACAATTCAGCTAGAATAATCAATAGATCCTGAAGAGGGGGAACACCTCTTCCATTCACAAATGTGGGTGAAGGGGACCCCATTGAATTTCATTTTTGATAACGGCATCCAGAAGAACCTCATCTTAGCTAAGTTCATTAAACAATTGGGGTTGTTGACAACACCACACCCGCAACCATACAAAATCAAGTGGCTTCACTAGGGACGAGATCTTCGCATTAGCCAGTAGTTTCTCCTATCCTATGGCATCCATCCCTTCAAGGATGAGGTAGTGTGTGATATTTACCCTCTTGATGTTTGTGAATTTGTTTTGGGCCAACCATATATGTGGAAATTTCATGTTGTCTATGAGTCTAGACCCCCTAGTGTCATTATTACTCTGGGAGGTCAGCTCTACAAGATACCAAAGGTAGTTTTGACTACTTCTCCATCAAAATAGTACCACAAGGTAATCCCTTATACTGAAAAAGTCATCATCTTCATATTCTGCTGAAAGGATGCACAAAATACCAATAAAACCACTACATCCTCAACACCTTCTATTCAGCAAAAATAGATTGTCGAAGAGAAAAAAAATATTTTTTCTTCACCTACAATGGTGCCTACACAATGCCCCATCCAACCTAGAGACAACAGGTTGGTGGAAAATATTCAACCCCTCCAGCAACAAATGTGTGACAGTCTTCCACAAGCCAAGAATCACAACTTCTGCAACAAGGCACACATCTCACCAAGATTCAGATTCAGAAAATGTTTTCCCCTCTTCCCTAGGCACTCAACACAATGGATACCATTGCTTCCTAAAGGGGGAGGATTGATATAGGTGGATATTGGTGGCCACCCACCTATTCCAACTGGGTCCTCTTTTCAGTTTTTAGTGCAACACATTCTTCTGTACTTATTTGTTAGTGTGGGTTCTACACTGATGAGGTTGTCTGAATCCCTACATATTTTCAAAGTGGATATTGGTGGCCTTCCACCTAATCCAACTGGATTATTTTGTATATTTTCATGTTAGCACATCTTCTTGTACTTCCAGGGATGTTTAGGACCCTAAACAATGTTTTTTTGGCTCACCATAGTCAAACTATAGACATAATCAGCGTTTGACAATGTAATGTGTAGTTCTCAAAAATACCTTTCCAATGGGCTATCACGAGCCTAAAACGGAGATCGTATGAAAACGTTACAACCCAGGAAGTTAATGTACTAACTTACCCATACAGAGCCCACATGACTTTTGGTATTTCATCTCCTAGGGTTAGGTTTTTGGATGTCTAGGGTTTTGGAATTCATTTTTATCATAAAATTCCCTTCATAGACACATTGCAATAATCTTCTTGTGAATGATCATAGACGTCACAACTCTTCTCAAAGATAAAGATGCCACCATTCTAGTGAGTCTTGCACTCTGTATTTTACAGTCTCTTTATTTCATGAATAGAAAACAAGTATTGATGTATTTCTCTATTTATGGCAATTTTCATGAGTATTTCATTGTAATATCTCTTCTTTCATTTCGTTCCAAAAATAATCCGGATCATAATCAAACGATGGTTTGATAAGAATTTAGTTGATAAAAAATA
>SNQJ01S0101678.1:0-11273 GCA_010110895.2 Picea sitchensis
AATATTTTATTATTATTCCAAAGAACATGTGCATTTTATGTTGTTTATCCTAAGTTCCTGGCAAGGGGAAAACGTGCAAAGCGGATGCATGCTGATGGAACACATGCAGTTCCAAGGGTGACAAGTGTCAACCCTGGTGCATGTGAATAAACGACCAAGATGAGTCATGAGAGGGGTTTTTCTCCATTCTTCCCAATTTTCTGAACCAGACATCCCATCCGACCTCTGCAAGAGATACCCCGTACATCCACTGATCCAGAAGTCTGTGTGTTGATGCTAAAAGGCTGAAACATCCTCTGTCTAAGTATCGAGCCTATGCATGGAGTCTTGTTCGAAGCCATATCCATGAGTCCATTCACCATTGTTGAACCAGTTGGAAAGCCCATGTCAGTTTTACCTGTTGATTGTTGTGGCCATGCAGTACTGGATTGCGTGTGGTTTCTTGGCCAGTGGAGCAACACTCTCTCTAGGAGAGAGAGTGTACAGAGGAAGGAGAGAACTCCTAGAAGGAACCTTGTAGCTGCCACAAAGCCCGGAGACTTCCGGTCCGGCCTGTTGCTGTAACCCAAGGAAAGTGAGGTTAGCAGCCGAAGGACTGTTCAGGTGACAGAGAAGGTGTATACTCCTGGGGTGGAACAGGCATGTGGGGAATGAGGGTCTATGGGCAGTGAGCGTGAGAGGTTCCTGGGAGAGAATTCCTTCCTTGTGGTTGTGTGTTGTTTCCCTAAAACCTCAGCCTAACCTAGGATTCCTTGTCTTGGGGTGGAGCTTAGTCCCAGCTCGGGGGTGACCCACTATTAAGCTGATGAGCAGTGCGGTCTAAGGCTAGGAGGTTCATGGAAGGCCTGCACTTGGTTGGCGGAATCTACCATTGTTCAAAGATAAGTACCAGATGATGATTTAATTATGTTTTTGTATCTCTGTGTATTATAATCATCATGTATTCTGTTGTGTATATGAAATGATGTTAAATAGTATTGATTGTTGATTATGGCAGTAAATCATATGATTACTCTGTGTTGAATGTGTTTAACTTGTTTTGAATGCATGTGGTTAATTGTGAGTGAGAATGTTGTTATTCCGTGTAGTAACACCTACACAGTAGTGAGTGAAAAGTGGTGCTACACACCATGTGCTCCAAGGGTACCACTTGCCTCTTGACTGACTTGGTAGACATCAAAAACCCCTGGAGTCAATACTCCACCAGATGATCTTGTGGGAGACTAAGTGCCTCTAAGGAATAAGGCCCCTGCCTTATTGTACGCCCCTTAGAATCATCATGAGCGACTGTCACAGTCGTCCCTCATGGCATCGTTGGTCTTCTCAAACTAGGTAGTCGTTAACCTATAGTTCGAGCCATGACGGGAGTGCTAGTAGGTTGTGGCAGGGTTGTTGTCCACACCCCCCCCCTCAATGTCTCTAGTAGTCGTGTGTGACCCCTCTACTCCACATGTGAGTTTGGTCGGCAAGCTATCGTCAACCTGCATCACCAATGAATCATATCATAAATATATCCATAATCACATCATCTAATCAAATGCACTAATATCACATATAAAACAATCAAACCCCAATAGTTCACTCCCCTACTCGATCCAAAGTCCAAGGGGTTCCATCGATGCCTCTACATCCTCGAGGTCTGAAATCTTGCACACTCAGTAAAACCGAGTCAATATCACCTGTCTATGTCAATGCAGCAAAACAACATGACATCAACCCATAACACCTCATAATCAAAATCAAATGTTTTAATAGCATAATAATTTGGATCACTTGCAAGCAAGTGTCCTCAAAGAATAAGTTTGCTCAGTGCGCAAGAGCGGGATGTTACATACACCCCCTCTTGGTCTAAACTTTGTCCCGAAGTTTCAGAGTATAAGTGACGAAATAATGTGTATCACAGTATCATAAGTTTATCTATCAAACAAAAATGGAAACTATTGGTGCATATCATATGCGTCCTCCCAGGTCACCGAGTGTAGACTATAGTTGTCCCACTGGACCTTGACCTGATCTACTGTTCGATGTCGTAGTTGTCGAACACGATGATCCAGGATGCGGATTGGCTTAGCTGTGAGTGCCCCCTCATCCGATACCTGCAAGGAACTCATGTCAATAACTTGTGTAGGATCACTAATATAATGCCTTAAAATAGATACGTGAAAAACATTGTGCATACACCTCAAAGAATCAGGCAAGGCTAGTCAATAAGCCACGGGCCCCTTTCTCTCCACAATCTTGAAAGGTCCCATGAACCTAGAAGAGAATTTAGCTCCCTTTCCAAACTTTATCAATCTCTTATGCGGTTTAACCCATAAGAAGACTCGATCACCAACCTCGTAACTACAGTCAACACGGTGTGTGTTGGAATAACTCTTTTGTCGATCCTGTGCTTCTTTAATCCTTTGTCTTATTGTTTGCATTTTCTCTTCCATTTCTTGGATCACTTCTGGTCCCACCAGGACCCTATCCTCAAGTCGATCCCAACTCAAAGGCGTCTGACATGGTCGCCCATAAATAAATTCAAAAGGTGTCATCTTAATGGTGCCTTGGTAACTGTTGTTATAAGCAAATTTCACCAGTGGCAAGAATTCTTCCCAATGCTTTTGTTGGTCCATCACGTACATGTGCAACATGTCCTCCAAGGTCGAGTTCATTCGTTCAGTCTGCCCATTAGTCTTCGGGTGATATGCAGTACTAAAGTTAAGTTGGGTTCCCAAGGCCTCTTGGAAACTCATCCAAAATCGTCCAGTAATCACTAATCCTCGATCAGATATAATCCTCTTAGGCACGCCATGCAGCCTCACAATCTCACTGATGAAAACTCTAGCTATGTCAGGTGCTTGATACGTTGTATGCACATGAATAAAGTGAGCACTCTTCGTCAGAGTGTATACTACTATGAAAATCGATTCATGCCTCCTTGTTGTCAGTGGCAATCCAACAATAAAATCCATCGAAATAACCTCCCATTTCGATTCCGGAATAGCGTGTGGCTATAGTAATCTTTTTGGGTTTCTATGTTCAGCCTTTACCTGTTGACATTCTAGACATCGGGCCACATAGTTGATTTATGTCCGCCTTCATTCCCTTCTAGAAGAATAAGGGTTTAAGGTCTACCCTCATCTTCGTGACTCCTGGGTGAGCCATGTATACTGCTCTATGAGCCTCGCTTAGGATCAAGCTCCTCAACTCCTCGTTCGGTGGTACGTAAATATCATTTTTAAACCTCAATAATCCATCGTCGTCAAACGTAAATCCTTCAAATCTTGGTACCATCATTGTGTTTTTTTCGATAAAACCCTTGACCTCTTTGTACCAGTCATCATCATGTTGTAAAGTTAGAATCTTTTCACGTAGGTTTGTCTGAAGAGGCAACACCAAAAATATGCGTGGTCTCTGACTCAATGCATCTGCCACTCAGTTCATTGTTCCTTTTATGTAATTAATCTCGAAGTCGTACTCGCTAAGCAATTCTGACCAACGCCGTTGTCGCGCATTCAGGTCACTTTGCGTAAAGATGTGTTGTAGTCCACAGTGGTCCATATTTAGTTCAAATTTTCATCCAACAAGGTAGTGTCTCCAAACCTTCAAGGCATATACGATGGCTAACAACTCCAAATCATGCGTCTCATAGTTCTCCTCATGCCTTCTCAGTTTCCTCAAGATGTAAGCGATCACTCGTCCGTCTTGCATCAAGACTCTGCCTAAGCCTTCCTTGGATGCGTCAGTGCATACCAAGAAGTCTGTGTCCATGTCAGGGACCCTTAGTATCGATGATTTTTTCAACAGCTTCTTGAGCCTCTGAAATGCTTCTACGCATTTCTCAATCCAAACAAACTTCTTGTTCTTCTTCTACAATTCCGTGATCGGATTTTCTATCTTCGAAAATCTCTCCATGAACCGTCAATAGTATCCTGCTAAACCCATGAAGCTACGCACTTTCGAGACATTCGTCAGTGTAGGCCATTCCATAATAGCCTCGACCTTTGCTGGATCCACGATGATACCTTCGTCGGAGATGACATGCCCTAAGTAATGAATCTTCGATTGATAAAATGAGCATGTGGACAACTTCCCATACAATTTGTGCTCTCGCAGACACTATAGTACCAAGCGCAAGTGCTCGTCATGCTCCTCCGTCGTCCAAGAATAAATCAAAATATCATCAATGAATACTTGGATGAACTTTTCCAAGTACTCGCGGAACACCCCATTCATCAAACTCATAAATACCCCTGGGGCGTTTGTCAGTCCAAACAGTAAAACAATAAACTCATAATGTCCAAACCTTGTCTTAAAGGCAGTCTTAGGCACATCATCCTCCTTGATCCATAACTGGTGATACCCTGATCACAAATCGATCTTTGAGAACACCGTCCCACCCTTCATCTGATCGATCAGATCATCAATCCTCGGCAACAGATATTGATTCTTGATCGTAGCCTTGTTCAATTGACGGTAGTCAATGCAGAGCCTCTATGACCCATTCTTCTTTTGTATGAAAATAATAGGCGCACCCCACAATAACACACCTAGACGTATCAGTCCCAGGTCCAACAATTCCTTAAGTTGCATTCTCAACTCCTGTAACTCCGGGGTCGACATCCGATAAGGCGTTCTCACTATCGGTTCAGTCCCCGGTTTTAGGTCTATAGTAAACTCCAATTCCCTCTCTAGAGGCATCCCAGGTAACTCCTCTGGAAAGACGTCTGCAAACTCTCTCACCATCAGAAGGTGTTCTAGACCTTCCACCACTCCCTTCTTGTTTAACGCAAGGATCACATAAATATTTCACTCCTTGTGCATGCTCTTTCATAGATGCAAGGAAGAGATGAACCTCAGGGAAACTCCCTGGTTTCGACCTAAAATCACACGTCCCTGTCCTTCATCATCGACCAAGATCAACCATTTCGTCTTACAATTGAGTATCGCCTCATGTGATTCCAACCAGTCCATACCAATCACAACATCATAAGATCCTAAGATCATGACGTACAAGTTGGTCTTGGTGACAAACTCTCCCAGGTTAAGGGTGCAACCCGTAACCCTTCCTCCAACCTTCTGTTTGGCTCTAGAAGCCATCTCTATGAATTTAAACTCGTTCTGTATGACATCCTTTACCTTAATCCTTTTTAGTGTTGCGCCATAAATGAAACTCTTGGTAGCACCGAGATCTATCAAAATACTAAGGCTCTGGTCAACGACGGTACCTGATGTCTCAAGCACAGTCGACTAGTGCTCTTCCTGGTGGTTATTCACCACTACATGAATCCGATGGGCCTTTTCCATATCTCCTACGGTAGCGGTTCCGAATGGTTCAAACACTCTAGTCGTCTCCATAGGACAGTCGTGCTGGTAGTGTGGCTCCCCACACGTCCAAAACCCCTTCTTCGATCCAGTATTCTTGGTACCCGAAGTAGAAGATGACGGCCCATCGGCCTGGAATCCTGGTCTGTTCTACTGAACAGGCCTAAACTACCACTGCTATGGTCAATGTTGATGTTGTGGTCCCCGATAAGGTGACCGCTGCTGAGGCGTCGGTCATTGAGGTGTAGTGAAAGTGGATCCCCTCTGGAAGCCACGATATCCCGACGTATGTCTAGTTGGTGTATGATGTTGTTGCACACTAGTTGACACCTGCCCAACTGGTCTCGCTGGAGTCCTGCTCTGACCCCCATTGATAAGATCCTCCTCTGCTATGAGGGCCTTCTGGATGACATCATGCAAGGTTTGAGGCATCAGAATCCTAACCTTTGCACATATGTTTTCATTAAGGCCGAACACGAAGCTATTGACCTTGAGTTTCTCAGTGTTAAGATGTGGAGCATACCAGAGAAACTCCATAAAATGAGCCTCGTACTTGGGCACTGTACGATTGCCCTATCATAAGGTGTTGAACTCGTTGAGCTAACGCTCAATGAATTCCTTCGAAAGTTACCTCTCTTGAAATCGTTCCTCGAACAGTTCCCATGATATGTCTTTGACGGCCATGTTCAGCTGCAATAGGAGCATCTTCCACCATAGAAGAGCGCTCCCATTTAGTTGAAAGACCGCCATGCAGACCTTCATGTTCGAGGTATAGTCGTGAAGCTCAAATCACATCTCCATATTCTTAAACCATGCCTCAACAACTACGTCGTCCAAGGCACCAAAGAACTCGAGAAATTTGACCTTCTTGAGCTCATGGTGAATCCTACCAGTACCGACCAGAGCGCGTGGTGGACCCTCATGGGGTGTTGGTGCTCTGGCCTCATCTCTGTCCAAACGGCTGATCAGTGCCTCAAACATGTGCTAAAAAGATCTCATCATTCCAACCACATCACCCACTGCTATCTGCTCCTGCCTGACAACTTGTTTGTCTCCGTGGGGGTCAGACCCCTCAGGTGTGGATGATACTGGAGGTGTCGCGCCTCCTCCCCTAGCACCCTATCGTCTGCCTCTACGATGTCCTCTAACCATGATCACCTGCACGGATACAAGTCAACTCAATTAGAAACATTATAATAAAATCATAACAACGAAAGTCATACTGATCCCAAGTCACGGGTTGAACCCTGCTCTGATACCAAATGTAACAACCCCTTCATTAAGGCCACGGGCGAAGCAATTTTTTTTTTTTTTTTTTTTTTAAGAATTAAGAGGCAAGAAGGTGATGATGACTACAGTTTAACCACACCACAGATGATGAACACAAGCACACAACCTAGGCAACAGGCAACTACAACTCCTCTCACTGGTTCAAGGGAAACTGGGTGAAACATGCGTGGGGCAACAAGGAGGAACGACTACCCGCCCGACGCAAACAAAACACTCCTACACTCTCAGGGACAACTTCCCCTTCCCAACACAATGATGTTGAAGAACAAGACTAGAACCTCAAGGCGCGGGAACCAAACGCATGAAGGCGTTCCACCCATGCACTCAAGCAACTTACCTTGCTTGACAACACTCCACAACACGCACTGACCCCGGCCAGGTATTCATTCACCACTATCCCATTGGGCGTGCCATGATCCCTTCATCAGGAATCATGCCGTCCCCAAGTGATAGACGCGTCAACAACATTGGCACCGCACATCCTATCAGGACCAAGGACTCTAGATAAATTTGATGCGCTAGAAACCGAATACCGAAAGGAAAACCACACCCATACCCCAACGACAGGTCGAAGAAATGCTAGAGGATGAAGACAAGGGATGACGCTAGCCAATACATGACATCGTCCACAGCCCAACCATTCACCCAGTCTAAACTAGTCAACAATTACAATTGTTTGACAATGATTGACCCTCTGAAATTAGCAAGTCCAACCTATAAACTAGTCTTTAACTTACCATTTGATTAACATTAAATAAAAATCCAATCGACCATTCTACTTAACACCTCAGTCATTCAATTCAATCGAAAAAGTATCAACTATGAATCGATTAGGCAAATCTTCATTATAATCAATCATTAAATACAATCTAATTAACAATAAATTCGCGTCATTTCGACAGTCTTCTTTAATCAATATTAAACCAAAATGACAAGTCTAAATTAAATTAAATTAAGTCCATACACACCCATCTAATTCATCGAGTCTAATTTACCAGGTTAGAAAACAACTATATGTCAAATTAACTTTTAATACATATCTAATTCAGCAAGCCTTAATGACTACTAGTCAGTAACTTGCGAATTTGATTAACCTTAAGTACAATCTAATACATAAATAGCCTTAAGGAATACATAAATACTACGCATTCAACGCAGCAATACATGATTTGAATAACAATTAATTTGCAATAATAAATACAAGGCATTTACGCAGGAATATATATAATTTGCAAGCTACTTGACCTTAAGGAATGAATATATTCGTCTCATTCAAGGCCCGAATACATGACTGAAATGATAAACATTTTCCATAATAAATACTAGGAATTCAACACATGAATACATGATTAAATTATAAATGAATTGCAATAATAAATATAACGCATTCAACCAAAAATGTAGAGTAGTATCTGCAAGGATTACGCATCAATAACTAAATAGATGAGCAAGATATTGAGGATACGCATCAATACATAAATAGCTTGAGCAAGAGATTGGGCAACGAACACGCCTTCAGAACTCTCAGGGAAAAATTAAATGCAATGCATTTCTAGAGAGGGTAGCGTGGTCAAGTATGATACATAAATCATTTTTCACAAACGCTTTCCTAATGATGGACCACACTAGTTTGGTCCGAAACGTCGAAAATAAAAAAACCTATGCGATGAATCCGAAAGAACTCTCTGAACAAAACAATGGTCGCAAAAGTCTTAGAACATAAATAAATCATGGTCTAAAATAAAGGCTCGCTACCAGGCCAGCCATAAGTTATTCTTACTCCACCATAATCATCATTCATAGCAGACTAATTAAAAACTGAAGGATTACTCCAAAATACAACGTTGTGACTAACTCATTGTTCTGGAATTACTATGGTAAAAAAAGATTGGAATTACTGACCCACTACCATTTGTTGCCTAAGATCAAGGTGACTTGAGACTAAACGCTATCCCAAATGTTCAACAAAAAAACAGACAGTCCCAGATCGCGGGGAAAGGTTACTACAATCATTACACATTGAAAATCGCAGAGAAAATCATTATACAGTCATTACACAATACTAATTGCAGACAGGGATACTAAACAAAATGCAGATTGTGATAAAACATTTTCATTCGCCTGGGATGCCCAACCAAAAGCGCCAACGGGGAGCATAACTAAATCGTTTTTCAAAGAATTAAAAGCATGAAAAAAATAAATCGCAGCCCACGCAAAAATTGCAGACAAGAATAACAAAAACGTTTTTCATTTCCAGGATACCAATTATAAAAACGCAGACAGGGAACTGAAATCGTTTTTGCATTGCTAGGATACCAATACAACGCATATTTATAATTTATCCAAGACTAAAAATGCAGGGTTAAAATTTATCCTTCAATACAAGACGCAAAGTTATAATTTATCCAAGAACAAAAATGCAGGGTTAAAATTGATCCATCAAGATATAAAAACGGGGTAAAAATGAGATAACAATGAGATATAAGCATGTCGAGTTTAAAGAAAAACTTCGCCAACAATCAAATTTGTAGGGTTAAATAAACACATCAGGGCGCAAGGTGAACCATCAGCCAAGGACAATTATCAGAGGTAGATGGCTGACAGGAACATCCTTCGCTCATCATCCACGCACATAAAAGCAAAGTGTTTAGATCCATAGGTCTATTAATGCCGAAGCGACGACCATAGATTAGGCTCTTGGCAAACTTCTCAGGCGAGGACTGGTGAGATAGGGACGAAGGTAAAATAAACCGCAATCATCACAATCAATCAACCATAGGACGGTCAATACATGTAAGGATCGAAGGCCATGGGAAGACCAACATCGAGCTAATGGCTACTGGAAAATTTCAGTCATCAACTAGAATACTAAGACAATCATTTTTCGCACCTAATAAACATGCATAAATAAAGGCATACATCATACTAAAAATCCACCATGCAGCAATAAAGGAAGCGTACCATTTCCCAAACGCCTGCTCTGAGTTGATGTCCTGTGCGCTCCGTGCAACTCTCGCTTGTCGACCAATGAGACTTCACCGGTACCTCCCAGCCAACGCTAGGGGTACTCTTCTTCCCCCTTAGCTCCCCGATTCGCAAAGGGGCCACGCACACTAACCAGAGAATCAACTAGCTCCCAGCTTGCCTCGCAAGGTCGAGCTACCACTCCTCACCAAGATGGGTATCCCAACTCCCACAAGCTAAGTCATTCAAGTAGAGATTTCTGCAGCGTAATGTTATGCAAATAGAAGCGATCCAACATCATTCTCCTCCCTCCATTATATAGAGTTTCAAAGTCAAAAACTTTCCCAAAACCTCTTTGAAATTAATTTTCATACACTTAATTCATAATAATCCCCCCCCTACATGTGTCACCCATCCCCTTCATTCCTCCAAAAACTAAATTCTTTAATTAATTAATTACCCTTATTTCCCTCACCCACCTAGATTCACTCCTAGAATCGCTCCTAGGTGTCCCCAAATTCCCTTACAATTTTAAATGACTTTCCCATTATTAATTTGCTAGTTCAATTTAAATTAGAAAGTTCTTAAATGGTAGATACCTTACTAAGTCAGACTAACTGTTTTTTCCCTAGTGTTTCCCCTTTCTTTTATGGTTCCCGCTTTTTCCAAGTTTCCTAATTATTTTAGATTTCCCCCTTTTCCCTTTTTAATTAAACTCAAAAAGGAAAGTGCAAAAACTTACCCTTTTCCCCTTTTTCCCCCTTTTTAATGAATTAAAATTTTTAGTTAGCAAAGTAAAGTAAAACAATCATTTCCCCTTTTTAAGTTTTACCCCAAAAGATTTTTATAAATCACTTTAATTGCTTACCCCCTTCTTGTCACAAGATTAATGAAGATTATCTTTATTATTTATTTTATTTATTATTTTTGTATAAGGTTATTTTTATTATAATTATTTTTTTTTAAATAGGTAAAATTTTACCACCAGCAAAATTTAGACCTAGACCTTACTTTCCTAGGTTGGGCGACATTTTTTTTTAAGGGAAAGGTTTCAAATATTCCTTAACACTTTATTGTCCTAAAGCCATCTAGGTTTATCCATTTATTAACTAACCACGCGACGTGCCCTTCAGGACGCACTAGGTTCTCCAAGGGTGCCACTCACCTCTTTCTGTTTCTCTTGTGTGACGTGCCCTTTAGGACGCACCACGTGCTACAAGGGTGCCACTCGCCTCTTTCCATTTTTCTTGCGCAACGTGCTCTTCAAGATGCACCACGTGCTCCAAGGGTGCCACTCGCCTCTTAAATGACTTGGTAGACATCAAAAACCCCTGGAGTCAATACTCTGTCAGGTGATCTTGTGGGAGACTAAGGGCCTCTAAGGAATAAGGTCCCTGCCTTATTGCACGCCCCTTAGAATCATCGTGAGAGACTGTCGCAGTCAGCCCTCATGGCATCTTGGGTCTTCTCGAACTAGGTAGTCATTAACCTACAGTTCGAGCCATGACGGGAGTGCTAGTAGGTTGTGGCAGGGTTGTTGTCCACACCTCCCCCTCAACATCTTTGGTAGTTGTGCATGACCCCTCTACTCCACATGTGATTCTGGTCGGCAAGCTATCGTCAACCTGCATCATCAACGAATCATATCATAAATATATCCATAATCACATCATCTAATAAGATGCACTAATATCACATATAAAACAATC
>SNQJ01S0101678.1:34036-63659 GCA_010110895.2 Picea sitchensis
TGCTAATTAAAAATTTTAATTCATTAAAAAGGGGGAAAAGGGGGAAAAGGGTAAGTTGCTGCACTAGCCTTTTTGAGTTTAATTAAAAAGGGAAAAGGGGGAAATCTAAAATAATTAGGAAACTAGGAAAAAGCGAGAACCATAAAAGAAAGGGGAAACACTAGGGAAAAAGAAGTCAGTCCAACTTAGTAAGGTATCTACCATTTAAGAACTTTCTAATTTAAACTGAACAAGCAAATTAATAATGGGGAAAGTCATTAAAACCTGTAAGGGAATTTGGGGACACCTAGGAGCGATTCTAGGAGTGACTCTAGGTGGGTGAGGGAAATAAGGGTAATTAATTAATTAAAGAATTTAGTTTTTGGAGGAATGAAGGGGATGGGTGACACATGTAGGGGGAGGATTATTATGAATTAAGTGTATGAAAATTAATTTCAAAGAGGTTTTGGGAAAGTTTTTGACTTTGAAACTCTATATAATGGAGGGAGGATAATGATTTTGGATTAGTTCTATTTTCATAATGTTACGCTGCAGAAATCTCTACTTGACTGACTTAGCTTGTGGGATTTGGGATCCCCAGCTCAGTGAGGAGTGGTAGCTCGACCTTGCGAGGTGAGCTGGGAGCTAGCTGATTATCTGGTTAGTGTGCGTGGCCCCTTTGCGGCTCAGGGGGATAAGGGGGAAGAAGAGTATCCCTAGCATTGGCTAGGAGGTACTGGTGAAGTCTCATCGGTCGGCAAGCGGGAGTTGCACGAAGCGCGCGGGACATCAACTTAGAGCGGGCGTTTAGGCAATGGTACACTTCCTTTATTGTTTCATGGTAGATTTTTAGTATGATGTATGACTTTAGTTCTGCATGTTTATTAGGTGCGGAAAATGATTGTCTTAGTATTCTAGTTGATGACTGAAATTTTCCCATAGTCGTTAGCTTGATGTTGGTATTCCCATGGCCTTCGATCCCTGCATGTCTTGACCGTCATGTGGTTGATTGATTGTGATGATTGCAGTTTATTTTTCCTTTGTCCCTAGCTCACCAGTCCTCACCTGAGTAGTCGGCCAGGAGCTTGATCTAGGGTCGTCGCTTCAACGTTAATAGACCTATGGATCTCAACGCCCTGCTTTTATGTGTGTGGATGATGAGCGAAGGATGTTCCTGTTAGTCGTCTACCTCTGATAATTGTCCTTGGTTGATGGTTCTCCTTGCGCCCTGATGCCTTTATTTAACCCTGCAAATTTGATTGTTGGCGAAGTTTTTCTTTAAACTCGACATGTTTATATCTCGTCGTTATCTCATTTTTACCCCTTTTTTATATCTTGATGGATCAATTTTAACCCTACGTTTTTGTTCTTGGATGAATTATAACTCTGCGTTTTGTATTGAAGGATAAATTTTAACCCTGCGTTTTTATTCTTGGATAAATTATAAATATGCGTTGTATTGGTATCCTAGCAATGCAAAAACGATTTCAGTTCCCTGTCTGCATTTTTATAATTGGTATCTTGGAAATGAAAAACGTTTTTGTTATTCCTGTCTGCAATTTTTTCTTGGACTGCGATTTATTTTTTTCATGCTTTTAATTCTTTGAAAAATGATTTAGTTATGATCCCTGTCGACGCTTTTGGTTGGGCATCCCAGGCAAATGAAAATGTTTTATCACTGTCTGCGTTATGTTTAGTATCCCCGTCTGCGACTAGTATTGTGTAATGACTGTATAATGATTTTCTCTGCGATTTTCAATGTGTAATGATTGTAGTAACCTTTCCCCGCGATCTGGGACTGACTGTTTTTTTGCTGAACGTTTGGGATAGCGTTTAGTCTCAGGTCGCCTTGATCTTAGGCAGCAAACAGTAGTGGGTCAGTAATTCCAATTTTTTTTTACCACAGTAATTCTGGAACAATGAGTTAGTCACAGCGTTGTATTTTGGAGTAATCCTTCAATTTTTTAGTCTGCTGTGAATGATGATTATGGTGGAGTAAGAATAACTTATGGTTGGCCTAGCAGCGAGCCTTTATTTTAGACCATGATTTTTGTTTCATACCTGACCACGCTGCCCTCTCTAGAAATGCGTTGCATTTAATTTTTCCCTGAGACTTTTGAAGGCATATTCGTTGCCCAATCTCTTTCTCAAGCTATTTATGTATTGATGCATATACCCAATATCTTGCTCAACTATTTAGTTATTGATGCGTAATCCTTGTAGACACTGCTCTGGGTTTTTGGTTGAATGTGTTATATTTATTATTTCAATTCATTTATAATTTAATCATGTATTCATGCGTTGAATGCCTGGTATTTATTATGGCAAATTTTTATCATTTCATCCATGTATTCCGTCCTTGAATGAGATGAATCTATACATTCCTTAAGGTTAAGTAGCTTGCAAATTATATATATTCCTGTGTAAATGCCTTGTATTTATTATTGCAAATTAATTGTTATTCAAATCATGTATTTTTGCGTTGAATGCGTAGTATTTATGTATTCCTTAAGGCTATTTATGTATTAGATTGTACTTAAGGTTAATTAGATTCACAAGTTACTGACTAGTAGTCATTTAGGCTTGCTGAATTAGATATGTATTAAAAGTTAATTTAAAATATAGTTGTTGTCTAACCTGGTAAATTAGACTCGATGAATTAGATGGGTGTGTATGGACTTAATTTAATTTAATTTAGACTTGTCATTTTGGTTTAATATTGATTAAAGAAGACTGTCGAAATGATGTTAATTTAATGTTAATTAGATTGTATTTAATGATTGATTATAATGCAGATTTGCCTAATCGATTCGTAGTTGATACTTTTTCGATTGAATTGAATGACTGAGGTGTTAAGTAGAATGGTCGATTGGAGTTTTATTTAATGTTAATCAGATGGTAAGTTAAAGACTAGTTTATAGGTTGGACTTGCTAATTTCAAAGGGTCAATCATTGTCAAACAATTGTAACTGTTGACTAGTTTAGACTGGGTGAATGGTTGGGGTGTGGACGATGTCATGTATTGGCTTGCGTCATCCCTTGTCTTCGTCCTCTGGAGTTTCATCGACCTGTCATTGGGGTATGGGTGTGGTTTTCCTTTCGGTATTCGGTCTCTAGCGCGTCGGATTGATCTAGATTCCTTGGTCCTGATAGGATGTGTGGTGCCAAGGTTGTCGACGCGTCTATCACCTGGGGACGACATGATTCCTGATGAAGGGATCATGGCACGCCCAATGGGATAGCGGCGAACGAATACCTGGTCGGGGTCGGTGCGTGTTGTGGAGTGTTGTTGAGCATGGTAAGCTGCTTGGGTGCATGGGTGGAACGCCTTCATGCGTTTGGTTCACGTGCCTTGAGTTTCTAGTCTTTTTCGTCAACGTCATTGTGTCGGTAAGGGAAAGTTGTCCCTGAGAGTGTAGGAGTGTCTTGTTTGCGTCGGGTGGGTAGTCATTCCTCCTTGTTGTCCTACGCATGTTTTTCCCAGTTTCCCTTGAGCCAGTGAGTGGAGTCATAGTTGCATGTTGCCTGGGTTGCGTGCTTGTGTTCGTCGTCTATGGTGTGGTTAAATTGTTGTCATTGTTGCCTTCTTGCCTCTTAATTCTTAAAAAAAAAAAAAAAAAAATTGCTTCGCCCATGGCCGTAACGAAGGGGTTGTTACAAAACTTTGACTAAATAAAATGGACCAAGTCTTCCTAAGGTTGTGCTCCAGATTATCCGAGCATCTCCTAAACATTGACGCAATAATTTCATTCTGGACTACAAAGCATCCACTGCGTAGATAGAGCAAGACTCAAGTTACAAGTCTTCATCCTATCGCACTTGTCCTGCAGTGTGCTTACTAAATTGCCCCATCAAACTATAAGTTCCCATGGTGATTCGTTCTGTCGCATTATATTTTGAACTTCAACTCATCACACTCCACTACACCATTTGTTGCACTGGCTCAAGGCACCCTACAGATTTTCATCCACACACTCCATTGCAGCCCACTCTATCACTTGTCGTTTTGATAAAGGCACTACGTGGTGTTTGCACAAACATCGTTGTGCTTCAACATAAACATCTGCTAATTCACTCCGCAATTTCCAACAAGGGAATTTGTTGCATTCCACTTCACTTCTAAACTGCGTCGTAGGTCATCCTGATGTTCTACGCGCACTTCTAGAAAACTCAGTCACTTTCACGCACTACTTGATGGATTTATGTCGTTGATCTTTGTTTTTGCATTCTTTTCACAATATTCTTCGGCACCATTGATCCTTTCATCCTTCAATCCTTCTGTGCACTTTTGTTTTCAACCTTTCATGATTTCTACCATTGATCTTCTTCTGCGCATTCTTTTCACAATATTCTTTTGCGCCATTGATCCTTTTGTCCTTTGATCCTTCTACTCACTTATGTTTTCAACCTTTCATGATTTATTCTAGGAGTTCCATTTCATGTGGATTTGCAATAGTATAGTAGAAAGAATCCTTCCGCGCACTTCCTCTACAAGCCTTTCGCGCACTACCTCTTCTTGTGCACCAACTTTGTGCTATATTGTATGTGCGCACTTCAATATTTTTGTGCACTTCCTCTACCTATGCGCCATGATGTATGTGGCCTCATTGACATCAATGAAAACATATACTCAACAAAATCCCCCTTTGTCATTGATGGAAACTCTATTGTTGAGTTGCTCCCCCTGTCAATGTGTTCCTCTGGCCTTCACTCCCCCTTGTTGTATGATCCTCTTTGTCGCAGTTGTATTTTTTTCCCCCTTTGACATCAATGGAAAAGCGAACTTCCCTTCTAACTATGCACATTCTGAGAGTGACTCCCCCTATCTGAATGTTGTTGTGCTTGCACTCAATTTCTTGTGTTGCTCCCTATTTCATTATGCACAACTGCCATAGTAAATCTCTTTATGTGATTCTCTCCCCAACCGCCAAATCATATTATGCGGTTGACAATGCACTTGGGAAGCAGTGAACTGTATTTTTTATCTACAACATTTGAGTACAACATGATGTTGCAACTATATATGATGCTACTAAATTTCTCCCCCTATTTCTGTACTATTAAATCATCAAGGTTTTACTGTTACTCCCCCCCTTTGATTGTGCTACCTTCTCTTGCTTTCTGAAAGTTCTCCCCCTATATTTATACTCATCTTCTTCTCCATAGGTTCTTTTGTTGTTTTTATCCCCCTTAGATTGTGCTACTCCCCCTGTGAATGTAATGTCCTTCCTTGATGTAATTTATGATCCTTTTCTTATTTAAGGTAACTTTCATCAAACCTCTTATTCTTTCATCTTTTTTCATTTCATTTGTAAAGAGAACATTCATCAACATTTTCTCATTTTGGAGGTCTGTTACCAACTCTGTCTTGCAACCTTTTCAAGGAGAATGACTTTCTTACTCTATCTTAGCTGCATTGGCAGTCTTTCAATGATCACCATGGTCACCATCACTTGGATGAGTTTGTTCATCTTCTTTCAAGGAAAGTAATGTATCATTTATAGTAACCATACTCAACAAATTTCTGTATCGATAATGTTCTTAGAGTCGACAAAAAAACTAACACTCACAAACTAAATTGGTTTGGAGTAGTTAGGAATAAGAAATTTGATTTATTTTTCATATCCTAAGCCACGTCGATTCCTGATGAATTTTAATTCTGCCCAGGGTCTGAAAATTATTTTAGAAAGATCATTCTTTTCCCATTTTTTTTATTTTAGACATTCATGAACGTTTTCTTTTGTAACCTCAAATGAAAAAGATTCAAGGCCACTTTCACTAAAATTGTTTTAGGTATCACTCTATGCCTTGGCATTTTGTGATTCATCATTAATTGTTTAACTTCCTTGAACTGCGTGTTGAGGAGGATTGATCTCATACAAATAATTATTCTAAATAAACACTAGTTCAGAATTCTTAGCTAGCCCCTGATTTTTTAGTGTCTTTAACTTGTCTTTCAAGAGTTGGAATTGCATTTTTTTTCATGTTTGCTAGTTTGTCTGTGACCTGCGGGACTATCATGTAGCTGAGAAACCATGACTCAGGGGAATCTAAGCTGTCAAAATCACTCGGGGATCACACCCAGCCTGAGCCACACCAACCCTTAACATGGATGGATTTTTTTTCCCTACAGGTTTCGAACCGATGACTTTAACATTACAGAGTGCCTTAACAACACACTCCATCACTGACTGTCCTACACCTCGGGGACTTAAAATTTGAAGGACATGGGGGTGGGATTTGATCCACTTATGTGTGCACGGGTCACGATACCATTTAATATAGTATCTTTGGGTGAAACCACATGTTCAACCACTACCTCAAGGTGCTCCCATGGCTCTAGGTAAGGCCCTCACATGAATTGAACCTTTCCAAAGGGTGAAAAACTCCTCGCTTTCCACCATTGGATCCAACCCCTTCGGGAAAGAGTTGGAATTGCATTTGTATCAATTTGACCATTGTTTGCATGACTTGAAAATAGGTAAATACGTTTTCCAATGCACTATTCGGTATTGTGATTGAAGTGTTTTATGTGGTTTCAAGCAATGTTTCCAATAAAGAAAAACAATTCCATGATTCTAGTCATCAATTGTGTCATGCTTGCTTGTACTCGCTCACTTGGAATTGGAGCTAACAACCTTAGGGTGTGGGCTACTATCGCTCATGCACCCCAAAGTGTTCTTTTGACCATGATAAACATGTCTTCCTTAATATTATATTTATATTAATATTGATATTAATATTATACAAGCACATGCCTATATATCTCAATATTGTCTCTAAAACAACCACTAAGAACCTCACCTGAAAGCACATTCCATGTCATCCATGGGTTATTTGATCTTACCTCCATATTTTCTAGTTACCAATATTCTCCAGGGTATTTTTCAGGGGCAAAATTTTTCCAATTGGATATGTTTTGGCCATTTTCTAAAGAAACAAAATATTTGCCAATTTGGTTAAAAATTCACCTATTTTTTACATAAATATGATTAAATTGATAATATTAGCCAAAAAATTACAAGTTTAAATACTAAATTATATGTTTTTTTATTGAATATTATCATATAGATTATATCTATGATTTTTCAAACCAAAATAGTTGCTTAGAGTACTATACATAGGTATAATATTTGAATCCTTAAAAAATACCCTGATGTTCTCAAGTTTAATGTAACTTGTTGATCAATATCCTTCCAGCTACAGGATTAATAACCTCACTGCTTGAAGTTTCAATAGATTCTCTTTTATATTCAATTGTTGCAATCTCATTTTTCCTAGTATTGATATTGTTATGAGTAGCCTCCGTAAGTTTTCCAGTAGGATTAGAACCAATGTCCCCATACTTCCACTCTATTTAAAATCTTGTTGGTATGGGAAATAGAAAACCCTCGCTCAAGGATATTCTTTTGAGCAATGCTACATCCTTGAATATTTATGAAGTTTTGGGAGAGCCTTAGGAAACCATGGATAATTGAGGTCTGGAACTTTCACATTTTCCTTATTAAATTCCTAATAAATGAGTGATACAAGGTACCCTTTTCTACCAGCATAGCTAACCAACTGACATTGCTTTCTCCATAGTTTTTTTCCTTGCTACAAAGCACAAAATCCCAATAAAATGATTATTCTTTCATTTTGATAACATGGGAATATGGAAAGGAACAATATAGAAGTGAGCATACCAGGAGAAACATGTCAAATTCTAATGGTTGAATTTCCAAGCGCTTNTTTTCCTTGCTACAAAGCACAAAATCCCAATAAAATGATTATTCTTTCATTTTGATAACATGGGAATATGGAAAGGAACAATATAGAAGTGAGCATACCAGGAGAAACATGTCAAATTCTAATGGTTGAATTTCCAAGCGCTTTCTTTATAGTTTCATCCAGCGTGTCAAAATTTTCATAAGCACAAAATTGATGAAAGTAATATCCCAATTTTGACCCTTTGGAAACTTTGAACTTGATCATGTATATTTTATAAACATGTGTTTCTTTATTATGTTTTGGTTTGTGTCATGAGGTAGACTTGCCATGTCAATTTTGAAAGATATATACACCATCATTTTGAATTTTAATTAAAGGTTCCAAGATTGACTGGGAAAGAATATTAAAGGGGATATGAGTCTGCCAAAGGGGAAAGGAAAAATGATCCAAGGAGGGATTGACTTATTTTTTATGATGGTGCCATACCCTATCCATAACCCTCTTCCATGTTATTATCTATTTTTCATTTTATCCTAAATGTTTATGGTAAATTAATTAGGAGCCTAGTGAAATTAGGTAATTACTTCAAGTAACCATGACCTCATATTTTGTAGTAACCAAATCCTATAATTAAGGAATCAAGAAAGGAGTGGAGGGAAGACTCCATCTCACCCCATTCACCCATTCATTCATGCAAATTTGAATTTAAGGAGGTTGGGAAAGGGGGAGTTCTAGAAGGAAAAATAGGTTTCTTGAATAAAAATGTAACCCAATTCTTATAGGAGCCATGAATGAACAAATAATGAACCAATATATTTTAGTAGGCATCAAGAATAAGTAGGAAAGATCCTCCTTATATCTATGTAGGTTGTTGGCATGTTTGGATCCATCCAAGATTCAAATATGTTGTCTAAGAAGCATAACTTTGTTGAAGTCTCAATCTGAAATAAGATAGTAATAAGACCATTTTTATACATACTAAAGAGCACATAAAGGAAGTATATTCCAAAGGGACTGGAGAGCGGAGAAGGGAGCTTTCATGTGTTGTATGGGGTAGTAGAGTGGGTGTTAAAAGACTATTCTATCTGAAAGATTCACTTGAAAAATTAACAATGGATCTTTTGGAGGTTCTTGGAGGATTTTGGTAAAAAGAAGAGTGACTTGGGAGTCCTAAATTTATTTTCTTCACCTTGGTGGTCTCATAGCCCAATGTAGGGGTGGCATCCACATATGATTTCCTAGGGTTGGGAGGAAAATGGTGCACACCCAGTCAATTTTCTTTGAATCTCATTTTATGAACAAGATAAGTTTCATTGCTTCTCCTCCTTTGTATTATTTATTGATGATGAGTGAAATTCCATTATTGATTATGATATTATTATTAAAATCTTGTAGGATTGATATGTGCATGAGTTGTTGTTTTTAATCAAATTAGAATGCATTGTGTATGTGGAAATATTAAGGAAAATATGGTATGTGTAAACTATTTGGTAAAAGAATGATATTGAGTAATCAATTCCTCTATACAAATAAGTTAGTAATTTGATAAGTATGGTCCTGAAGATTTTTTATGATGACTTACTAAGAAGTTACTCCTTAAGATGTGAAATCTGGAATCAAATTTTCCATAGATGCACTTTTCTTCCTAGTTGTTTTTCTAAGTTTTTGTGATTATAATTTTTTGTATGCATTCTATTAGATGATTTTGAGAGAGTCTTAAGTGTATGAAATGTGCACTATTTACCCTTCAAATAACAACATACTTTGGAAGACTTCATGTGGGAGTGACAAACCTAATTTTGGAGTGTTTTGAGCATTTCAGGGTATGCTTGCTACTTTTATGAAGGATAGTAGCGACCTACTCACTACTTTCCTTAAGGATACCTATGATAATAACCCTTGGTCACTAATTTATGTTAGAATAGGTGCAAGCATGTCTCGTAGGTGCTTATTTGGGCCTCTCTTGATGAATTTTGGGGTTCTAAAGGTGGGAATGATGGTTTAAGGTGATAATAAAGACCATGAATGACAAATGGAATTCAACAATGATGGTAGTGATGTTTTATGATGGATTTTAAAGAGTTAATACTCATCTCTTGATTTGTAATTATCTCCTTGGAGAAAGGGTTGTTCAAATCCCCCATACCCTAGCTAAATGATGTTTGTTGTGCATGAAAGTTTGGTGCATATATTGTTAATGTTTTTAAATATCTAAATGAGCTCTATGCCTCTACTATGAGTTGTTTGGTTCCATGAATTAGTCCATCATTGGCCTCATTGAAGGGAAACCGATTTTATTCCCCCTACCCTTTAAAACATGTAACACAATGCATGGAATGATTATGCAAATGTTATGAATTGGTTTAAATATTGTTATGAGGCATTCACCTCTATCATGGGATGGGTTATGACATGTGTATGCCCCAAGACAAGTGATTCTTATGATTCAATAATTTATGCCAATCTTTGTGACCATGTACATGTAATAAATGAGACAAAAACCCTATAGGTTAAGGAATCATTTCCTCGTGATTATTATTTCTTTAATGAACATGGAATCAAACTTCTAAGCTAAAGTGTTACTTTCATGAGCCTAAGGCTATCAAACTTAAACCCTAGAGTTCCCCTTATCCGACAAGAGAACAAGCCCTTCAATTAAGATGTTCTAGGTGACTTGACGAGTTGCTATCATGGATGAAATTTTAAAATAGAAATAGTATGGGAACCATAAGGTTATGCTTATGATGAGTTTATTATGCCTTTTATGCTTAATTTTCATCTTCTTAAGATATTGCTTTGTTGCAAGTTGTGAATATATGATCTTAAATGAATTGAGATGTTGATCTTAATTATGTTGCATTTAAATGTTGAATGCTTGAATCATGTTGACTTATATAATACCAAGCACCATCATAATTCCAAGGGGGAAGGGCTTCTTGATTGAAATGATCTTTTACTCTTGGAAATTGATTTATATATCGTTGCTTACATTACATTATTAGACCATCAAACCCCTCTTTTCATGTTGGTATGAACGTACATTAAAATGAGCACGACCCTTGATTTAGAATTTATACAGTAAGACATCGTTGAGATGAACAATACTTCAAGGATGTATGTTGTGTGGGAACGTGCAACTTTCCATATCCTACCAAATGGAAACTTTTCTCCTAATGGCATAGCCCATTACTTCTCTATTTTCAAATGCACTTTACAAACATAATTCTCCAAAGCAATGACCTTCAATTTGAAATTTCAAACTAGTTCCCAAAACCTTCAATAGTGCTTTACTATTGAAATCTAGCTACATATTACTACAAAAAGAAAATTAGTATTGAAATTCGATGTTGGGAAAAACCAAAACCAATTTTTCTATAAGTAATTGTCTTGAAGAGCCTAAATGTCTAGATTATAAGAGTAGATATCACAAGTTCCATGCCTACATTTAGAAAATATTGACAAGAACATACGGTATCGCAATGGCTCTCTCATCTGCAAGCATTGGAAAACTATTAAACCTATGTCATACTCTATAGACTTGGGGGTGTTTAGATGAGGAGAGAACCATTATTGGGTGCATTCTCTCATTATAGTAAACTATATACAAACTGGATGTAGCATTAAAGGTCCTAGATACCACATCGTCATCCACATCTCCACATGTCAAGAGGCTCTACAAACTCATTTTCTTTCTTTTTCTCTTACCAAAAACTGTGACAGGTGACAGGGATATGGGTCTAATCGGACCTCCTACACCAATGGGAAGAGGAATAAACCTTGAATTCCTAAATAAAATCTGTGTTTTTATTGTTGAGAGAATACAAATATGCAGATCTTAGGCGCTTTTCACTTAACCATTGTACAAGGTGATAACTAGTAGTCCCTACAAAGACTAAAAACATGATTAATAATTGATGTTGTGTAATGCTACTTTAACATGACATAAAAATTTAAGCTTTGCAAGCAAGTGAAGCAAAAATAATGCAATCACCAAAATTTATTAAATTGTAAATTTATATATAATTTAAAAAAAAATCAAAGGTTGTAAAACCTATCATAACTCAGTGGTCTGGTAATGAGGACAACCATCACTAGTGCTATCCACAAATGTAGGCTAACTTGTCACTGTTATTCAAGGAAAACCACACCACTTGAAATAACTCATTGGTGGTTCGAAAGGCGACATACTTTCACTTCTGCCAAATGCCTTTAGGTCTTGGGTCATTACCATGTCTCCTTACGTCTAAGGAAAATGAGCTCTTAGTCAATCAAAAACAATTTCAAATCTTAATCTAGGACCAAAAGGTGGTTTTATCCTAAAAATATGTGCAAGAAAACAATGCCCCTTATGGTCATTGCCAAAACTACCTCCCATAAAATCATGTGCGTTTTAATAGCATTTAGCATTAACCCCATACATAAAACCAAATATTAGTTCATTTACAATTTAACATCTTAACCAAAAATATATATAATAATTTATAAAAAAATATTATTATAATATGTATTGAAATCTACATAATGTATATTAAACTTCATTTTTTAAACAATTTTATTTTTCTATTATTTCTTTTTTTTCCACGATAAAAGTTTCTCTTTTATAATCAGAAGTTTATAAATTTTTTACAAAAACATAGATTTCAGTTGCCATCAAAACAAGGATCTTTGAAGGAAAGCTTGTATCAGCTCGCTGCCTTGTGAATAAAACTCATATGGAAGCACTCGGCCTGTCAAAGATAAACCACAATACGCAGTCTAGAATACTCTGTTACATGTGTTCACGGGTAGATAAGATGCAACAAACAGCCTGTTGTAAATCCCGATTGGACTTCCTCTTTTTTTAAAATCTATAATATAGATTCATCGATCTAGCCCAATCTCTGATGCAAAATACAGTGGAGCTATTCCAGAAACTTGTGAACATGACCTGTACTCATATGGAAGCACTCGGCCTGTCAAAGATAAACCACAGTACGCAGCCTAATTATGCTCTGTTACATGTTTTCACAGGTGGAAAAGTTGTTTGCATCAGACGGCCTGTTATAAATCCAGATTGGACTTCCTCTATTTTTAAAATCTATAATATAGATTCATTGATCTAGCCCAATATTCTGATGCAAAATACAGTGGAGCTATTCCAGAAGCTTGTGTTCATGACCTGTTGTATTCTACATCAGATTTTGAGGTGAGTTGAGAGGCCCTCATGTCCATCCTCCCATCTGGTGAAGGTTATGAGACCGCGGGGTTGGGATAAGGCCTTTTTTGAAAGGTGGTCCGCAATGACATTGTCTTCCCTGTAGATGTGAGATGCGGAAAGATTCTTGATGAGTTTTTTTGCTTCAATGGTTCTCGTTTGCCAGCATTCCAGGGCGGCTGATTGGAGTTTTGATTTATCATTTATCCAGTCGATTATGACTCTTGAGTCTCCGAGAAGATGCAAGTCTTGTATGCTTAGCCTTTGTGCCAGGATAAGGGAAGCCCATGCCCCCAGAAGTTCAACTTTTGTGTTGGTGCCTTGATCGCCATTGAGAGTCCATCTGTAGGAAGTGTGTGAATTAATGATAAAGTGGCCTCCCGCCCCGCAGAGAGATCCATCTACACCATCGAACCAGGCTATGGCTTTGTCATAGGGAAGAGTTTTAGAAGATCTGCAGAGTTTCTGATTCGTGGTGGGGTTGGTGAGTCGGTTGACAGCTGATAGAATAAGTTTAGTCACCAACTTATTTCTTTTTTTTTTTCCACATGAAAAATTCTCTATATATTCAAAAGGATATATGAATGTACAGCGACGATCTCCGCCAAAGGGAGTCTCAAAGAAACACGGCTGGTGGATATAGCACAACTATTCCGGCAAATAAGACCAAAGCCAAAAAACGGCATAAGAACCAAAGCTACAGGACCATAAAAGAGACAACCAACTGGATATAAGAGAAGCTGCAAAAGTGAGCTCAAAGAATCAAAATCACAGTCTGATGTTGATAGTGGGCCCTGCATTATCATCCACCCACTTTGTGAAGCGAAGGTGTCCCGGAGGCAAAAGCAATGCCATTTTGGAGAGGGTATCGACCTCACTATTGTCCTCCCTATAGATGTGTGTGATGGTGAGATTCCTGAAACAGTGTGAAATCTCTATGGTTCTATCTTTCCAGCTCTCGAGGGCCGCCACCTTGAAGTCCGCTTGTCCCTTGAGCCAGTCAACGATAACCTTGGAATCTCCCAGGAGAAGAAGATCGTCGATATGCAGTCGTCTAGCCAGGTTAAGGGATGCCCAAACCCCCAACAGTTCAGCCTTCATATTTGAACCTGCACCACAGTTTAAAGTCCAACGATAGCTAGTATGAATGTTTAGTGTAATTTCCCCCCCCGCGCCACAGAGAGATCCATTCTTTTGTGATGCACCGTCAAACCAGGCGACCTCCCTGTCAGTAGGATAATCAAAATGGTGCTGGCGCTTTGTTAAAACGGGTGGCTGAGGCTGTTGTATGTCTACCTTTAATAAAATTGAGTTCGCCACAAAGCTTGCAGAAGTAGGCTTCCCATCGAAGAGTGCAACATTCCTGCATTTCCAGATCTGCCATAGGAAGTGAAATGGCAGCGATGCAAGAGAAGAGTAGGCTCTGTTCCAACGCTGGAGGCAATCGAGGACACAGGTGCCCGACCACGTCGTATAAAAGAGAAGCGATGGATCGAGTAGCTGCCACATTGCTCGGACAAATGGAAAGAAGATGAACAAATGTGAAATTGATTCGCTCTGAAGTAGACAAAGGTAGCAGCGACTGGGTCCCTCCCAGCCATGAGCCTGAAGGTTTGGCCAAACCGGTACTCGATTCTCAATAAAAAAAAATTGAGTTCGCCACCAACTTATTTCTTAAACGTACCGTTCTTCACATAAAAATATTTTGACATCGAGCATGAGATCGTATTGATACAATCTTTACTTTCTCTAAGTTATTTTGAGAAATATGCTTCCAGATTGGAGTAGTACAACACAATCTCGGCTTTATTCGATTTGGTATATTAAAATTGTCTCACAATTTGTGGACTTTATTTGATTTGGTATATTAAAATTGTGTCACACTTGTACGTCTTCTTCTTTTTTGGTTTCAGGACATGTTCTCTAAATCGTGCAACTTCTTAGGTGAAAAGGCAAAGTCCCGCCCTCGTTAAAGTAATGCAATATTTAATTGCAATTCCAAAGGCAATGTCCCACCCTTGTTAGTGTAATGCAATGTTTTTTTCCTTTTTCATATCTTAAAAATATAAACTTGGTAAACGACTTGATACGCTAGTGACTTCACCAATGAAGGTAATGTTTCTTCTTTGTTAAATAACATAATATTCAGCCAATCCAAAATACAATACATTTATAATAAATGTATTGTCTTTTTTCATTTCATTGTACTGTATATATATTATATTTTATTATATTTTATTTTATTTGTATCAGAGTATAATGGAATATTGGATAAGATAGGTATTTTTCATAATTGTATAACTCGCATTTTCAACATCTTTGAAATTCGTTCCCAAAGTTTCGGAGTTTGAGAATTAGTTGGAAAAGTCTCCAATTGGTTGAGAACTATTTTGGGAACTCTGAAACTTTTTGAAAACTTTATTTTTGATTTTTTTTTCCATGGGTTTAGTTTAAAAAAATAAAGTAGAAATTTATTTCTGGATGTTTTTAGGTTTTAAAATCCATTTATACATTCAGAAATACAATTTGAACACTGTAAAATAGTGATTATGCCAACAATTGCTTTACAAAATTATAATAATAAAAAAAAACATAAAACATAGAACATTTAAACTAAACGTTTACTTCCTTGCAGTGAGACACACCTTGCAAAATGTTATTTGAAAAATAATTCATAATGTTTCTGGTTCCTTGCAGTGAGGCACACCCTGCAAAATGTTATTTAAAAAATAATTCATAATGTTTCAAATCCGCAAAGTCGCTGGGCAAAATTTTGGGACTCCTACACGTTTGTACATCTTCACATTACAAGTGTTCAGTGATGTATGTATGTATTCCACATTACATTATATATGGTAAGGCTAAAGGAATTTGTTACGCAGGGTATTGCCTGGAAATGCAGAAGGTATTACTTGAATATGCAGAGAGCAGAGAAGCATTCCTTGGACTTCCCAACTCTCACCCTTCATGTCCACATCACCAGTGTAGGAGATTCAACAAAGGGATCTCTTGAATATGCAGAGAGCAGAAAAGCATTCCTTGGACTTCCCAACTCTCACCCTTCATGTCCACATCACCAGTGTAGGAGCTTCAACAGAGGGATCTCTGTACTCAATTCTCTCTTGCTCATCTTGCACATGCAATACTTACTTTTTCTGGACTTTCTATGCACCTGTTTTGAGGAAGTGCATCAAGGAACTAAGGAACTATTGGGGAAATTCCATTTGAATAACGGGGACATCAAATCAGGTGTTTTGTGTATGCCATGTCTCCTTCATAATAACCATCTGATCTATGCGCATTGTAGTCTGGATCGAGAACAATGCTAGTGTAAGCATGAATGAATGACCTCTGATAATTAAATAAAAAAATTACAATATTGGAATGCATTGAAGGACAGGGAACCTAAATTCAAAGTGGGGAGAGCTATAGATATACCTGGAACTGCAGGCACACACGAGAAGTATAAATTGATATTCAAAAGGGTGTATTGCCCTTTCACTTTAGTTGCAAAAGCAATGAGGAATGATTTGGCGGATTGAGAAAGGTGTATTGAATCTGTGATTTTGAAAGTTTATAAATTTATATTCAAAAGAGTGTATTTCCCTTTCACTTTAGTTGGAAAAGGAATGAGGAATGATTTGGCTGATTGAGAAAAAGTGTATTGAATCTATGATTTTCAAAGTCTGAAAGTTAAAACAAAGTTTTAATGGTTGTACATTTAATGGTGATGCATTAACCAATTAAGCTAATACATTATTTGAAAAAAAGTAAATTATAAATTTAATCTTATAGTATCAGGTCCAGAGCCTTATATGCCCCACAGCAACCAATACCCACACCCAGAAACAACAATCAGTACACACCCAAAAACAGCGACCTAGACAAACTCACCTTCCCAGTATTGAACGTGTGACTTTACAAATTAAAGCAAAACCTTAATGACTCTGCAACTAAATGTTAGTTGCTTTTAGTGCTAACATGTATAATTTGTATGTGTGTAGATTTTTTTGGTCACGGCATTCATGTTAATTTATCTTTGTCACTACTAACAAATTTTTTACAGTCTCCAGGTGTAGTAAAGTAGTGTGCTGTTAAGGTACTCTGTGTGGTGGGGAGACAAAAATTCAATCATATTAAGGATTGGTGTGGCTCAGTCAGAATACATACAATTTTTTTATAAAACACGTATTCGTATTCATAGACAATTTTCATACTTCTCTAAAACGTTAAACGTTAAAATGAAGGATAAAAGCCATCGAATTTGATCTCTTATGCGACAGGATTAATATGTAGCCAGTTTTGAGCATAGGTTTCAATGCGTAAAGGGGATATCTGTTGTTGTTGCCAGGTAGGATGTTGCCACTCTGGTTATATGAATAAGATAAATTACCCAAGCATAAACAATGCTTCAGAAAGCCACATGAACTTCGAATATCAAACAAGAATCGTTCTTCTAATTGTTATGAAGGTATCGTTAACCAGAATGCAATCTATTAAACCCAAAAATGCCATAAAGAATTTTCACTCAAATGGTTTTAGTCCTCGTATTCCGGGTCGAGTGACGTCCGTGAGGAACAACGGAATACCCAGTACAGTGGATCAAAACATTTCAAAAGCACAAAGAGAGCCAAGTAGATGCTAACAGACAAGATGTAGCTCTTACATATGTCTCTCCACATTTTCTTGCTAAAATTAACAATCTTCTAGAAGTCAATTCTATGAACAACTCTTGTTCTTTGGTTTGTAATTGTAATATACAAAGGTTGTTATGATTCTGAATCATTGCTTCACCTCCAGGGTAACTCATTTTTTTAACGTAAATGGTTAATTTTGCATTATAATAATGCTATGGCTGAACTAGAAAGCTAGAAATTACATAGAAGATAGAAGATAATACAAGGTTGCAACCAGTAGTTCAAAATGTTGAAAAGCCCCTAAAAGACTGTTCAAATTGGATTTGACATTCCTGTCCTGTATCTATTCCCATACTCTCAACATGTATATGGCTAATTATATTGACTTAAAAACAAATTTACCCTATAAAACATAATTAAAGCTGAAAATTCCATAATATCTGGGCCACTGGGAGCTTCTTGCTTAATACCAATTTGGGATTTCACCGCCAACTCAGTTGAATGCATGGCCATCTCAACTGGAAGTATTGTGTTGGTAGCTCCAAGATCAGATTTCTAAACCGGTGGGCAAGGATATTGCACCATTGTTGTTTCCCCTTTTACCTTTGATGGGGCCGATTGGATGGAACCAATATAAAATGTTAGGAATGTAGGCAGAGGACCATGTGGATGAGAGAACTCTATAATTTGGGAGACAAAGGAGCACAATGATCCCAGCCCAGCTTGGAGTTTAAAGCTTTATATGCCCTTCTTAAATGTGTAATGGATAAAAACTTTCTTGAATTGCGGGTATAGGAAGACTCGGAGCTAAGTATCAATTGGATGAACAGCCTGGTCCAAGTGTCAAATTCCTTTTGCAAATTGGCTAACTATCAATTGGATGAACATCCTGGTCCAAGTGTCAAATTCCTTTTGCAAATTGATATTGCTTATCAATTGAGACACATATCAGACCAATTTCAACAAATCAGTTTTACTCATGTTTTCCGGGAAGGCAATATCAATTATATTGTCTATTCACTTTCTAAAGATGCTTTTGTCTATTCAATTTCTAAAGATGCTTTGCTCCTGAATCTTAACAAGATAGTTATTGAAGAACTTTATGATGGACAAATAATCTCAAGAAGAGAATGTAATTTTTGGAAACATAATCGGCCACTTTTGGCCTCTGTTCTTTGGATTTATCTCTTAGTTTTTTTTTATAGTTTTGGCAGGTCATTAAAAGATATAGTAATGGATTCATTGCTTGTTGGCTCTTATGTAAACACNTTGATAGATTATTAAAAGATATAGTAATGGATTCATTGCTTGTTAGCTCTTATGTAAACACAAATGGATTCATTGCTTGTTAGCTCTTATGTAAACACAAATGGATTCATTGCTTGTTGGCTCTTATGTAAATACAAATGGATTTATTGCTTGTTGGCTCTTGATGTAAGCATAACTAGTGGATTTATTGCTTGTTGGCTCTTGATGTAAGCATAACAAGATGAGCTGCAGAGCAGCAAGTCCCTGCCTTTAGGGCAAGGCAGGGATGCCATTCCTTAAAGTTTGAATGAACTTGTTTAAAATGGTTTGCTTGTTTTCCTTCTTGCAAGGACAATTGATAGTCATAGGGGTCATTGAAGTCCCAGATGGTAGCCCTAACAACCAAATGAGCGCTGGGAGAGCATATGAAATATGGATTGCTGTAACGTTGATGTGATCTGGGAGAGCATATGAAATATGGATTGCTGGAACGTTGATGTGATCGATATAAGGTTGAGCGATAAGATTAGTTGGATGCCTGTCAATGAAGGAAGCCTTTTGTAGACCTTTTGTATTTTGCTTGTATCATAAATATTATGAAACTGTACCGGTGTTATCATACAGAGACTAAAAAAAATCATACATAATGAAATATGAATGTGGTTTGATCTTAATTACGTTAAATGCCATGTCAGCTTGTTATTTTATAGCAGCTATAATCACATAATAAGTTCAACCATTTTGTAAAATAGTTTATTATTTAAGAATTGAATTCAAAATTCGAATGTTTGTTGTTGGTTGATGCGGAGCTCATGGAAGATTTAGAAATAACACCATCTTTGGCATGTCGACTGAATTCAACATTGATTTATTAATATTAATACCAATTACAATTATTCAAAATCTATTATTTAATCAAGAATTTTGAAACGAGTTAAATCTCTATCTTTTAAAATCTACGTTTTTAACCAGTGGCTAACAACTCCACCTTCCACAAACAAATATTCACACTCTCACTATATCATTGTTCCACCATCGTGGGAAACCCATCCCAAAGCCTTACTATTCCGAGGCAACAGAGTTATTACACGACCAATGCTCGCTTTCTCAAGATTTGATAGTGGAGAAGGCGAAATGGGTACACACGACAAATGCGAGAGGAGGAGGAGAGAGGTCTGACACCATTTGGCGCTTCCTTCTCAAAGCTTTCTCTATACGTGGATACACTGATGGTCTGCACATGGAACAGTCTAGTTCTTGTGATGGTGTACGCCGCTGTGTAATTGTGTATATTGAAAAAACTTAAGAAGTTCCATAAACAAATGAATATGATACAAATACTAAAACAAATTCATATATCGACTTTATACATTTCGTCGACCTGTCATTGGGTATGGGTGTGGTTTTCCTTTCGATATTTGGTTTCTAGCGCGTCGGATTTATCTAGAGTCCTTAGTCCTGATAGGATGTGTGGTGCCAAGGTTGTCAACGCGTCTATCACCTAGGGATAGTGTGATTCCTGATGAAGGGATCATGGCACGCCCAATGGGATAGTGGCGAACGAATACCTGGTCAGGGTCGGTGCGTGTTGTGGAGTGTTGTCGAGCATGGTAAGTTGCCTGGGTGCATGGGTGGAACACTTTCATGCGTTTGGTTCATGCGCCTTGATTTTCTAGTCTTGTTCATCAATGTCATTGTGTCGGGAAGGGGAAGTTGTCCCCGAGAGTATAGGAGTGTCTTGTTTGCGTTGGGCGGGTAGTCGTTCCTCCTTGTTGTCCTATGCATGTTTTGCCCAGTTTCCCTTGAGCCAGTGAGTGGATTCATAGTTCCCTATTGCCTGGGTTGCGTGCTTGTGTTCGTCGTCTGTGGTGTGGTTAAATTGTTGTTTTCATCGCCTTCTTGCCTCTTAATTCTTAAAAGAAAAAAAAAGAAAAAAAATTCTTCGCCCATGGCCATAACGAAGGGGTTGTTACAAAACTTTGACTAAATAAAATGGACCAAGTCTTCCTAAGGTTGCGCTCCAGATTATCCGAGCATCTCCTGAAAATTGATGCAATAATTTCATTCTGGTCTACAAAGCATCCACTGCGTAGATAGTGCAAGACTCAAGTTTCAAGTCTTCATCCTGTCGCACTTGTCCTGTAGTGTGCTTATTGAATCACTCCATGAAACTGTAAGTTCCCATGGTGACTCGTTCTATCACATTATATTTCGGAATTCATCTCATCACACTCCACTACACCATTTGTTGCACTTTCTCAAGGCACCCTACAGATTTTCATCCACACACTCCATTGCAGTCCACTCTATCACTTGTCGTTTTGATAAAGGCACTATGTGATGTTTGCACAAACATCGCCGCGCTACAACATAAACATCTGCTAATTCACTCTGCAATTGCGGACAAGGGAATTCGCCGCATTCCACTTCACTTCTAAACTGCGTCGTAGGTCATCCTAATGTTCTACGCGCACTTCTAGAAAACTCAGTCACTTTCACATACTACTTGATGGATTTATGTCGTTGATCTTTGTTTTTGCATTATTTTCACAATATTCTTCGGCACCATTGATCCTTTCATCCTTCGATCCTTCTGTGCACTTTTGTTTTCAAACTTTCACGATTTCTACCATTGATCTTCTTTTGCGCATTCTTTTCACAATATTCTTTTGCGCCATTGATTCTTTTGTCCTTTGATAATTCTACTCACTTATGTTTTCAACCTTTCATAATTTATTCTAGTAGTTCCATTTCATGTGGATTTCCAATAGTATAGTAGAAAGAATCCTTCCGCATACTTCCTCTACAAGCCTTTCACGCACTACCTCTGCTTGTGCACCAACTTTGTGCCATATTGTATGTGCGCACTTCAATATTTCTGTGCACTTCCTCTACCTATGCGCCATGATGTATGTGGTCTCATTGACATCAATGAAAACATATACTCAACAAAATCCCCCTTTGTCATTGATGGAAACTCTATTGTTGAGTTGCTCCCCCTGTCAATGTGTTCCTTTGACCTTCACTCTCCCTTGTTGTATGATCCTCTTTGTCGCAGTTGTATTTTTCTCCCCCTTTGACATCAATGGAAAAGGGAACTTCCCTTCTAACTATGCACATTCTGAGAGTAACTCCCCCTATCTGAATGTTGTTGTGCTTGCGCTCAATTTCTTGTGTTGCTCCCTATTTCATTATGCGCAACTTCCATAGTAAATCTCTTTATGTGATTCTCTCCCCGACCACCAAATCATATTATGTGGTTGACAATGCACTTGGGAAGCAATGAACTGTATTTTTTATTTACAACGATTGAGTACAACAGGATGTTGCAACTATATATGATGCTACTAAATTGCTCCCCCTATTTCTGTACTATTAAATCATCAAGGTTTTACCGTTACTCCCCCCCTTTGATTGTGCTACTTTCTCTTGCTTTCTGAAATTTCTCCCCCTATATTTATGCTCATCATCTTCTGCATAGTTTCTTTTGTTTTTTTTATCCCCCTTAGATTGTGCTACTCCCCCTGTGAATGTAATGTCCTTCCTTGATGTAATTTATGATCCTTTTATTATTTAAGGTAACTTTCATCAAACCTCTTATTCTTTTGTCTTTTTCATTTCATTTGTAAAGAGAACATTCATCAACATTTTCTCATTTTGGAGGTTTGCTACCAACTCTATCTTGCAAGCTTTTCAAGGAGAATGACTTTCTTACTCTATCTTAGCCGCATTGGCAGTCTTTCAATGATCATCATGGTCACCATCACTTGGATGAGTTTGTTCCTCTTCTTTCAAGGAAAGTAATGTATCATTTATAGTAACCATACTAAACAATTTTTTGTATCGAGAATGTTCTTAGAGTTGAAAAAAAAACTAGCACTCACAAACTAAATTGGTTTGGAGTAGTTAGGAATATGAAATTTGATTTATTTTTCATATCCTAAGCCATGTCGATTCCTGATGAATTTTAATTCTTCCCAAGGTCTGAAATTATTTTAGAAAGATCATTATTTTCCCATTTTTATTTTATTTTAGACATTCATGAATGTTTTCTTTTGTAACCTCAAATGAAAAATATTCAAGGTCACTTTCACTTAAATTGTTTTAGGTATCACTCTATGCCTTGGCATTTTGTGATTCATCATTAATTGTTTGACTTCCATGAACTGCATGTTGAGGAGGATTGATCTCATACAAATAATTATTCTAAATAAACACTAGTTCAAAATTCTTAGCTAGCCCCTAATTTTTTAGTGTCTTTAACTTGTCTTTCAAGAGTTGGAATTGCATTTTTTTTTTTATGTTTGCTAGTTTGTCCATGACCTATGGGACTATCATGTGGCTGAGAAACCGTGACTCAGGGGAATCTAAGCTATCAAAATCACTCGGGGATCGCACCCAGCCTGAGCCACACCAACCCTTAACATGGATGGACTTTTTGTCCCTGTAGGTTTTGAACTGATGACTTTAACATCACAGAGTGCCTTAACAACACATCCATCATCGACTCTCCTACACCTTGGGGTCTTAAAATTTGAAGGACATGGGGGTGGGCTTTGATCCACTTATGTGTGCATGGGTCACGATACCATTTAATATAGTATCTCTGGGTGAAACCACACGTTCAACCACTACCTCATGGTGCTCCCATGGCTCTAGGTAAGGCCCTCAATGGAATTGAACCTTTCCAAAGGGTGAAAAACTCCTCGCTTTCCACCATTGGATCCAACCCCTTTGGGAAAGAGTTGAAATTGCATTTGTATCAATTTGACCATTGTTTGCATGACTTGAAAATAGGTAAATACATTTTCCAATGCACTATTGGGTATTGTGATTGAAGTGTTTTATGTGGTTTCAAACAATGTTTCCAATAAAGAAAAACAATTCCATGATTCTAGTCGTAAATTATGTCATGCTTGCTTGTACTCGCTCACTCCGAATTGGAGCTAACAACCTTAGGGTGTGGGCTACTATCGCTCATGCACCCCAAAGTGTTATTTTGACCATGATAAACATGTCTTCCTTAATATTATATTTATATTTATATTAGTATTAATATTAATATTATGCAAGCACATGCATATATATCTCAATATCATCTCTAAAACAACCACTAAGAACCTCACCTGAAAGAACATTCCATGTCATCCATGGGTTCTTTGATCTTACCTCCATATTTTCTAGTTACCAATATTCTCTAGGGTATTTTTCAGGGGCGGAATTTTTCCAATTGGATATGTTTTGGCCATTTTCTAAAGAAACAAAATATTTGCCAATTTGGTTAAAATTCACCTATTTTTTACATAAATATGATTAAATTGATAATATTCGCCAAAAAATTACAAGTTTAAATACTAAATATATGTTTTTTATTGAATATTATCATATAGATTATATTTATGATTTTTCAAACCAAAATAGTTGCTTAGAGTACTATACATAGGTATAATATTTGAATCCTTAAAAAATACCCTGATGTTCTCAAGTTTAATGTAACTTGTTGATCAATATCCTTCCAGCTACATGATTAATAACCTCATTGCTTGAAGTTTCAATAGATTCTCTTTTATATTCAATTGTTGCAATCTCATTTTCTCCTAGTATTGATATTGTTATGAGTAGCCTCCATAAGTTTTCCTGTAGGATTAGAACCAATGTCCCCATACTTCCACTCTGTTTAAAATCTTGTTGGTATGGGAAATAGAAAACCCTCGCTCAAGGATATTATTTTGAGTAATGCTACATCCTTGAATCTTTATGAAGTTTTGGGAGAGCCTTAGGAAACCATGGATAATTGAGGTTTGGAACTTTTGCATTTGCCTTATTAAATTCCTAACAAATGAGTGATACGAGGTACCCTTTTCTACCAGCATAGCTAACCAACTGACATTGCTTTCTCCATAGTTTTTTTCCTTGCTACAAAGCACAAAATCCCAATAAAATGATTATTCTTTCATTTTGATAACATGGGAATATGGAAAGGAACGATATAGAAGTGAGAATACCAGGAGAAACATGCCAAATTCTAATGGTTGAATTTCCAAGCGCTTGCTTTACAGTTTCATCCAGCGTGTCAAAATTTTCATAAGCACAAAATTGATGAAAGTAATATCCCAATTTTGACCCTTTGGAAACTTTGAACTTGATTATGTATATGTTATAAACATGTGTTTCATTATTATGGTTTGGTTTGTGTCATGAGGTAGACTTTCCATGTCAATTTTGAAAGATATATACACCATCATTTTGAATTTTAATTAAAGGTTCCAAGATTGACTGGGAAATAGTATTAAAGGGGATATGAGTCTGCCAAAGGGGAAAGGAAACAGGATCCAAGGAGGTATTGACTTATTTTTTATGATGGTGCCATACCCTATCCATAACCCTCTTCCATGTGATTATCCTATTTTTCATTTTATCCTAAATGTTTATGGTAAATTAATTAGGAGCCTAGTGAAATTAGGTAACTACTTCAAGTAACCATGACCTAATATTTTGTAGTAACCAAATCCTATAATTAAGGAATCAATAAAGGAGTGGAGGGAAGACTCCATCTCACCCCATTCACCCATTCATTCATGCAACTTCAAATTTAAGGAGGTCGGGAAAGGGGGAGTTCTAGAAGGAAAAGTAGGTTTCTTGAATAAAAATGTAACCCAATTCTTATAGGAGCCATGGAGGAACAAATAATGAACCAATAGATTTTAGTAGGCACCAAGAAAAAGTATGAAAGATCCTCCTTATATCTATGTAGGTTGTTGGCATGTTTGGATCCATCCAAGATTCAAATATGTTGTCTAAGAAGCATAACTTTGTTGAAGTCTCAATCTGAAATAAGATAGTAATAGGACCATTTTTATACATACTAAAGAGCACATAAAGGAAGTAGATTCCTAAGGTACTGGAGAGAAGAGAAGGGAGATTTCATGTGTTGTATGGGGTAGTAGAGTGGGTGTTAAAAGACTATTCTATTTGAAAGATTCACTTGAAAAATTAGCAATGGATCTTTTGGAGGTTCTTGGAGGATTTTGGTAAAAAGAAGAGTGACTTGGGAGTCCTAAATTTATTTGCTTCACCTTGGTGGTCTCATGACCCAATGCAAGGGTGGCATCCACATATGATTTTCTAGGGTTGGGAGAAAAATGGTGCACACACGGTCAATTTTCTTTGAATCTCATTTTATGAACACGATAAGTTTCATTGCTTCTCCTCCTTTGTATTATTTAATGATGATGAGTGAAATTCCATTATTGATTATGACATTATTATTAAAATATTGTAGGATTGATATGTGCATGAGTTGTTGTTTTTAATCAAATTAGAATGCATTGTGTATGTGGAAATAATAAGGAAAATATGGTATGTGCAAACTATTTGGTAAAATAATGATATTGAGTAATCAATTCCTCTATACAAATAAGTTAGTAATTTGATAAGTATGGTCTCGAAGATTTTTTATGATGACTTACTAAGAAGTTTCTCCTTAAGATGTGAAATCTGGATTCAAATTTTCCATAGATGCACTTTTCTTCCTAGTTGTTTTTCTAAGTTTTTGTGATTATAATTTTTTGTATGCACTCTATTAGATAATTTTGAGAGAGTCTTAAATGTATGAAATGTGCACTATTTACCCTTCAAATAACAACATACTTTGGAAGACTTCATGTGGGAGTGAAAAACCTAATTTTGGAGTGTTTTGAGCATTTCAGGGTATGCTTGCTACTTTTATGAAGGATAGTAGCGACCTACACACTACTTTCCTTAAGGATACCTATGATAATAACCCTTGGTTACTAATTTATGTTAGAATAGGTGCAAGCATGTCTCGTAGGTTCTTATTTGAGCCTTTGTTATTTCATGTATTAGTATACTCATTATTAATACATTAATACATTAAAACATTATTAATAGTTAATACACTAATACATTAGTAAAGCATTATTAATACATTAATATATTAGTAAAGCATTATTAATACATTTAATAAAGCATTATTAATGTATTAATACATTAATATATTAAATACATTAATGTATTAAATATTTTATAAATAAATACATAAATATTGATATTAAAACATTAATATTACAGAATTAATATATTAAAAAAGTATCAATATTATTAAAATATTAATATATTAATAATATATTATAATGATGTATTAACTCATTATTATAAATGTATTAATAAAACACTAACAAATACACTACCTAATAAATTATAATATCATATTAACTCATACTTTAATAATGTATTATTAATATCTTACCTTATTAATGTATTAATATAGTATTAATAATGTTTTAATGTTAAAGTAATACATTATTATAAAATAATAATACATTATCATTATTATTAATACATTATTATACAATAATAAAGTAATACATTGAGAAGGTAATACATAAATAAAACATTAATACATTAAAAAGGTATTAAAGTAATAAAAAATACATTAAATTATTATATTAAAGTACTAATACAATAATAAAATATTTATACAATAATAAAGTAATACATTAATTAATAAGGTAATGATATATTAATAAAATAACGATACATCAATACTTTAATAATATATCACCCAAATTAATATATTATAATGTTATAATATTTTATAAATAACATATTTATAAATTATTAATTAATGTATTAATAAAGCACTAACAAATATATTAAGTAATAAATTATAATAATATATTAAGTCATTATTATTGTGTTTAAATATATTATAGTTAATATATTTATATATTCTTAATTAATAAATTAATGTATTAATAAAATATTTATACATTATGAAATAATACATTAATAATACATTAATAAAGTATTAAAACATTAATAAAGTATTGTTAATTAATACATTAATAAAGCATTAAAACATTAAAAAAAATATTTAATTTATAATAGTACATTAATATATTGAAGTAATAAAGTACAAATACATTAATAATAAATTATTATATAAATAAAAAATATTGACCATGACCATGACCATCACCAAGATGATGACAATGGTTCAGAGTGATAGCATATGCTTCACCATCACGATAGTTAACTCCAATTGATGATGACCATGACAATGACTATGCCTCATGTACTATATATATATATATAGTTTGTTTATGACAATGGAAATTATATTGAGAGTTGTTCATCACAATGTGATGTTGGGACATGTTCATCAAAATGCGACGTTCAAAAATGTTTGTGAGATTGTCATGTTGGGACATGTTTGTAAGAAATGTTTGTGAGATTGTCACGTTAGGACATGTTTGCAAACACTCCAGACATTGTAGAATCATCTTTTACTGTTGTGACATTGGGAAATGGATGTTACAGTGCGACGTCGAGAAATGTTAATCATAATGCAATGTTTGGAAACAATTGACAGATTGTAGAATCATATTTTAATTTTGCGACATTGGGAAAATGGTCGTCAAAATGCGGCGTCAAGAATTTTTTGTCACATTGCGACGTTTGAAAATGTTTGTCACAGCGTGACATTGGGAAATGTTCGTCAAAGTGCGACGTTGGGAAATGTTAGTCGCAATGAGATGTATGGAATCATGTTTTACTTTATAGAGAATGATTTGTATTTTTCCTAAGGACATTGATAACAAAAGGGAAATGCTCGTCGCATTATGACAATGGGAAATGTTCGTCACAATGCGACATTGGGAAATGGTTGCCACATTGCGACGTTGGGAAATGTTCGTCACAATTTGACGTAGGGAAATGTTAATCATAATGCAATGTTTGGAAACACTTGACACAGTGTAGAATCATCTTTTACTTTTGCAACGTTGGGAAAATGGTCGTTAGAATGTGGTGTCAAGAAATTTTTGTCACATTGCGACGTTCGAAAATGTTCATCACATCGTGACAATGGGAAATGTTCATCAGAGTGCAACCTTTGGAAATGTTAGTGATAATGAGATGTATGGAATCATGTTTTACTTTTTTAGACAATGATTTATACTTTTCCTAAGGACATTGATAACAAAAGGGAAATGTTCGCCACATTATGACGATGGGAAAACGTTCATCACAATGCGACATTGGGAAATGGTCGTCACATTGCGACGTTGGGAAATGTTCTTCAGAATGCGACGTAGGGAAATGTTCATCATAGTGCAATGTTAGTCACAATGAAATGGAAATGTTAGTCACAATGACATGTATGGAATCATGTTTTACTTTTTAGACAATGATTTATATTTTCCCCAAGGACATTGATAACAAAAGGAAAATGTTTGTCACATTGTGACGATGGGAAACGTTTGTCACAATGCGACATTAGGAAATGGTCGACACATTGTGACATTGGGAAATGTTCGTCACAATGCGACGTAGGGAAATGTTCATCATAATGCAATGTTTGGAAACACTTGACATAGTGTAGAATCATCTTTTACTTTTGCGACGTTGGGAAAATAGTTGTTAGAATGTAGCGTCAAGAATTTTTTGTCACATTGTGACGTTCAAAAATGTTTATCACATCGTGACATTGGGAAATGTTCGTCAAAGTGCGACATTTGAAAATGCTAGTCACAATGAGATCTATAGAATCATGTTTTACTTTTTAGACAATGATTTATATTTTTCCTAAGGACATTGATAACAAAAGGGAAATTTTCATCACATTGTGAGGATGAGAAACATTCGTCACAATGCGACATTGGGAAATGGTCGTCACATTGCAATGTTGAGAATTGTTCGTCACAATGCAACGTAGGGAAATGTTCATCATAATGCAATGTTAGTCACAATGCAATGGAAATGTTCATCATAATGCAATGGAAATGTTAGTCACAATGAGATGTATGGAATCATGTTTTACTTTTTAGACAAT